>JAVKPL010004044.1:0-20818 GCA_032173675.1 Gastrolobium villosum
TCTTCCCTACAAATAACATAGCCACAATAAGAAAAATTTCACCGCCCATACCACATAGGAAATGAATGATCTCAAAAAATAAACATCAACTATAAGTCTGCCACTAGACATGGTGCATCACAGAAAATTAACATATGAGGATTAAGTTTGATAGGTAGTTGATGGATAAAATTCAGAAAAATTAAGAATAGATTAAGCAAAATGTATAACCTTTAGTCTTCATGACTGTCTTCTACCATCATTATTTTCCCTATAAGTTATCATGTTTTATATGATTAAGCGCTTATCCATTGTTCTTGAAGTCTAAGCGCTTCCTAATCACTATATTGCAGTCCGCAATTACATCATTGTTTAAACTTAATTCATGTGCATATGACAAGAAATCATGTAACCTTACTGAAACAGTAATTGATACAGGCGCGAAAGAGAAAAGTTTAACATTTTCAAACAGTTAATACAAATTCTATTTTTCATTTTTCATACAATTTATAAATAAGGATCAAATCCATGGTTCTCAATTACAATTGTATCCTGTAATTTTTACAAATATAGAATACTAGATGTAAAAATCATAGGAAACAATTTAAATGGGCAAGTGAAAAAAATGATGATCCACTCAAGACCAATTTATTGTTTCTGAACAATTGTAAAAAGTACCAGATGAGATTCCTTTCAAAAAATAAATGCCAAGTCATGTGCTAAAATTTATTTTTTGTGCAAGTTAGTTCATGCAAACTCTAAATAAGACAATATATTACTATGTCATTTGAATAAAATTATTAAAAAACAAGAAAGGCTATTACATACTACATTTCATAAAAGACAGCTTAAAATGAAGGCTTCACAACTTAATTGTTTAGATTTATCTACCATTGTAAGAATGTCTGTAACCTCTGAAAAATGCAACAAAACTCTTCAATAATTCTAATACCTAATGAATGCAGAAGTGATGACAAAAGCTGTGAAATCATACATGTAATCATTTTTTAAAAAGAAATAACTAAGCTCAGTTTTATGAGTATTAAAGACATGCATAATGAACATCAAATGAAACTATGTAAGTTCCAGTACAGAAAAGACAGGAAGCAAAAGGTAAGTGCAAGCCATCGCAACACCTAATAGATCATTATGGAACTTCAATAATCCTAAAGAGCAAAAGTAAGAAGCCTTACTATTGTGATGCCCAGAATTCTGTCGCAGAAGAGTATCTCCTCCACTGATATCAATAATAACAGCAATTTCCTTTATACATGCCGATGCTTTCAGGAAATAATCATCTATCTCTTTAACTATACCCTCCAATGTTTTCCCACTTCTACCAACCACCATAAGCATAGTTTCTTTTCTATGCAAACTCATTGCACAGGAATTATCATCAACTGGTTCTATGTACTGTTGCTTCCCACTACGTGATTTTGTAATAGCTTCCTCTTCTGTGTCTTTATCAAAGTCTGGTTTGGCTTCTTGCCAATCCTCCCCCTCAACTGATTCTACTATTTCTTTTTTACCAGCGTGTCGAACTAGCTGTGATGAGCTCATACTTGGATCAGTTTGCAGTGGAGGAACATTGTTGTCATCATTCTCTAGAATTTCCTCTTGGGAAACTTGCAATATAGTCTTTTCAGTAAGAAAAGAAGGCCGTGGCGGTGGTAGTAGATGAGACAGTGGAGAAGATGGTTCTGTCAAGCCACTAGAGGCAATTTCAGATTCTAATGTATCAGACTCAGTGAATTGCCTAAGGGTGGCACCAGTGTTCCTCAATGCTTTCAAATAAGCTAATAGGGAATCAGAAAACTCCCCTCTAACACCCACCAACCGTTTCATTACCTTTTTCCTCTCTTTGCATATGCCAAATTTCTCATCCTCATCAATACTTGAAAAAACACAACCCATTTTGCAAGATTGATGATCAGTTGATAACACTATCTACAGCTGAAGGTAAGAGATGTCAAAGAGAACCTAATCAACAGTGTTTTTATACTAATTTTCAAGAAAGATCAAAGGACAGCCTGGGAAATTTATAAAGCAGCAACTTTGACCATTTCTATTCATTAACTGCATTTATATTTTACAAGAAGAGAAGCATAGCTAGTTTTACACTTTTCATTGCATCAGGGTCTGGTTACAATAACTCTTGGATTAAGAAGCTCAAATGTCACAAAGGTGTCCAAAATGCTCTCTTAAAAGGATATTGTAAATATTTTCAAGTTAACTATGGAATGATCTTTGTATTGCCAAGAACTCAGTTGGTTTGCTTCATCAATAGATTCTGGTAATTCAATAATCTTTACAACATCTGATATTTCAACAACCAAGGATTCTCACCTACAACAACAAACAAATATATAAACCACAAGGAAGACACAAAGTACAAAATCCCCAATTTAAAACATTTCACAGTTCTCATAGCCAAAACGCTATTTACATGAACTAACTTACTTAACTCCCTGCTTCATTGATTTTTCCAATGTATTTCTTGCATGATTTGATAAAACCTCTATAACTAACCCAGAATCTGGAAAACAGTATGTTCATTACGCTCACCAAAGACCACAGAAAAAATAAGAAAAGCACAACATAAACTACTGCCATGAAAAGAAAAAAGAAAAAATCTGCAAATAAAAATTTAGAGATTCCAAGAGAAATTCAAATGGGTTTCACAAGTCTGAGACAAAGATTATTAAACTCTGGAGAAAATCTTGAGATTAGAAAAATAAGAGAGAGAAACAAGTGTTCTGACATAGAAGCTGTCTGAAACAGACAACTGCTCTACTCTGCAATGAATACACAAATCTAGTTGCTACTCACCCTTCCATTCCACAGGCATTTGGGTTATGCAAAATGTCAAAAAAGAAAGGTGAATCTTCTCATTTTAAAAAGGCATTCAAGAGAACCCCACTTTGTTCATGCTTTACAAAACACACACAGAGACCCTCGAAACCCGAGAGGATAAGAAGCATTCAAAGAAGAAGAGTGGCACAAAGACCAAAGCACACAGAGAGAGAGAGAGAGAGAAAGAGAAAAAGACAACAATACCAGAGCATGCAGGTGCACATGCTTCGACTCCTATAGGTTTGTTGTTTACCATGGAAGGGTGTGTTCTCTAGCATAGCATGTGGCACAACACAATAACGTAATGCACTTGAGCTTTGCAAAGGGAAAGAGCTAAAGCCCAAAATGAACTTGTAGAGATAGAAACATACCACTTTTCTAAGAGCTTTATCTGACTTCTTTGACTTGTCTTCTGTCATTCGACACTGGCTTTAACAGTAACAGTAATTCATAACGACGCTACCGATACTTCAAAAATCCTAACGTGTCGTGTCCGACACTTCCCAACACTCACAACAATTTCAACGGCTAGCAGTTTGCACAACAGCAATTTCAACGGCTAGCAGTTTGCACAGCAGCAATTTCAACTGAATACCCCGACACTTCAATATTCATTGCAAAGACTCAAAAAAAAATTCAAAAGTTATGTTGCGTTGCATTTTGAGTTTTAACTATTAGATTCGTTAGATTACAATTATGATTTTATTGAGTTTAATATAAGCATTTGGGGTATATATTATGTTTCTTTACAAAATTGATGGGTATTATAAGTTTAGTTTTATTTTATTTGTTAAATTATTGAATACTAAATATAATATACACTACATAAATTATAAATATTATATAATATCAAAACGTGTCCTAACGTGTCGGAATTCAACATTTTTTTAGAATTAACGTATCGGAGTGTCGTGTCGTATCCTGTGTCCCGTGTCGGTGTCCGTGCAACATTAGGGCTGGCAATATGGGCCAGCCCGCCCCGCCACTGGCCCGCCCCCGTTTTGACAAAATGAGTTGAATTGAGCAACCCGGCCCGTTTTATGAGTGGGTTAGCGGGTTACGGGCCAACCCGCCTAAAATAAATATATATATAAAAATAAATTACAAAAAATTAAATCTGCATAAAAATACATAAATTTTTTTGCATAAAATCCTAATGTGCTTATGAAACCAAGAAGATCAGTGTTTAATAATCTACATATAAATATGCATATTTCAATCCAAAAATAATAATAAAAAATAAAATCATATCAAAGTAAAACAGAGTAACAAAGTGTTGTATGAGCAGTCAACAACAATTCGAAAAAGCCACGTGCATGCAGAGAAATCTAAGGCACAGAGCTACATAACAATTGGGTAACCTAAAAAAGGGGAATTGGCGGGCCGAGCCCGACGGGCTAGCGAGTTTGGCGGGGCGGGTTTGGCGGGCTGGTGGGTTGAAAAACTCAACCCAGCCCGCCCTGTTTGGCGGGCGGGGCGGGCTCAGCCCATTTTGCCAGCCCTATGCAAGATAGGTAAGAGCAATATTATGCTTACAACTTCTTTCTTTAATCTCTTATAATCATATTTTAATATCGATTTTCGCCGATCAACAGTTATTATTTATTGTGAATTAATAATTTAATTTATAAAAATCATAATCATTAATTTGGCAGAAATCAACTGATGTTCAGATATTGTAAAAAAAAAAAATTATAAGTATAACTCTTCTCGTAAAATAAATATATAATTTGCTAAAAAGAAAAAAATGTTAGTTACGTTGTTTTAGTATCTAAATTTTTTGTCCATATTAATTGATAATAGAACAAGAAGTGAAATTATTAGCAAATTAATTTAAGAAACTAATTTATATAGTAAAAAAGTTTTAAAAAGTAAAATAACACCATGAACTTAACAAATAACCCTTCGCTTTGTTCATTCGATAAGTGGGATTCCGAGCCAGCATAGTGTTATGGAATTGATATCTTAGAGTTTAAGATACATATAATATAGTCATTAGATTATTAGAATGTTGGGCAGTGCAGTTTTCCTTTTATAACTTTTTGACGTCATGCGTCAAATGCATGGCTAAAAAGTATTACTTTATGACCAATCGATGGTGGGTGATAATTATCGTCTTTACATTGGCCAACCAAACTTGAACATTAACATACCAATGTTTCTTGCAATTTCTTTTGCTTTATTTATAATATGTTATTTCGTGGATGCTGGCAGTGGCATGCTTATCCTTATTACTTATTAGCTAAGGGAACACACGTGCATTTAATAATACTTGCACCTATATGATTTTGTATCATTGGAGAGCCATTCATTGCCAGGCCTTAGGGCCCTTATTTTTAACATGCTAGCAAATTTTCTTGCAGTTTATTTCGCTTCATTTTTAAATTCTTTTTAATATATGGTGTAAAAAAAACTTATCAGTTAAGGGGATGGAATAATGTCACGCGAGCTATTAGGTGTGTCCTATCTTAGTATAAAAGCACGGCAAAAGAAGTGAGACATAAATTTAAAAAGTCACGGCAAAAGAAGTAACGCTGCAATCAAAGACTTCCACGAAAAGATGCCAAATCAGAATGAATACCGGTTCTTCAGGATAAAAATGGTTTATTAAGTGAATATTGGTAATGGTTAATAAAATGAAGACGAATTCAGAGAGATGTAGTCTTAACAAAAGGATCATATCTCACTCCGCGATAAAAATGAAGACGAATTTGGAGAGATGTGATCCTGGCAAAAAGATTTACACCTCAATCTGAAATAAATATCATAGATAAAGATGAAGAGATAAAAATGAAGACGGATTTGGAGAGATCGCAATCCTTACGACAAGATTTCACCCCAATCCGAGATAAAGAATGAAGACAGATGTGGAGGAGATCCAATCCGAGATAGAATTGAAGATGAATATGGAGAGATCTAATCCGGAACAAATATAAATATGAAATAAAGGCGAAGACAGATGTGGAGAAATCCAATCCGGATAAATAATAATCTAGAATAAAGTAGGATGTGGAGAAATGTGATCCTATCAAAATGATCAAAACCCAATCCGGAATAGATATCTAAGATAAGAATGAAGCAGGTTACGGGAGATCGCAATCCTAATAAAGGATTGTACCCCAATCCAAGATAAAGAAAGAAAATTGGCCAATCGAGATACAAATGATTAATTAAATAAAGATCGACCCACCAGAATAAAAATGGTTTATTAAATAGAGATAGAGATCAGCCCACCGGGATACAAATGGTTTAATAAGTGAAGACCAGTCCTCCGGCATAAAAATGGTTCACAAATCAAATGGCAAGAAACTGACTCAGCAACTTTCAGACCGCAGCAACAAAGTTAATACAAAGTCATGGTAAATGAAGCCAGATTATTATTCAAGATGTTGGTAGTAAAGCCCAATGATAAACTATGGCGAACAAAGCCAGGCTTAGATATAAAAGTCATCGCTAAAAAAGTGGGGATGAAATTCAAAAGTCGCGGCATACGACGCCGGGCTAAAACTAAAAAGATAGTGTATGCACCAGGGCATCAAGCCCGGTTTGGGGAAACCGAGAGTACGCTTTCGTAATCCAAACCCTACTGATCAAGTTATTATGACGCCTTAGAAATTGAATCTCTGGCAAAAAGTCGAGTTAAATATTATAAAACCGCGGTATACGAAGCCGGGTTAGAAAATGGAAGGAAAAAAACCACCTTCACTTAAGACTTGCAAGTCAACTTGATAAAGTCACTGCAAAAATTATATGAATAAGCAGATAACACCTAATGATCCATTGCAATTGCCAAATGGGCCAATCACAAGATCAAAGGCCAAGAAGTTTAAAGAAGCTCTTAGTGGGTTGATCCAGCAAATATGGGCTAATCATGACGACATCAAGTCCAAATTTATTCATAATCCGAATTTAGTTATCCAGCAAATATGGGCTAATTATGAAGAAATCAAGTCCGAATTTATTCATAATCAGAATTTAGCTAATGTCATCAATGCAAGGGAGTTGAGTGGAATGAAAAGCAATTCCCAATGTCAATTAATGCTTAATGGGGCTGATAGCATTTTCAATGTTATTAATGCTTAGTGGGGTTGCTTCACATTTTCAATGTCATTAATGTTTAGTGGACTGATTAAAGTCTTTTCCTTTTTCCAAGTTGTCAAATTTTAAATTAGTATCTTTTCATTTGTTAGTCTTTTCCTATTCTTAGAGGGATGTTCCAAATATAAATAAGGGAGGATATAACTCTTGTAATCAGATTTTGAAGTTATAATATAATAGAGAGGTTTCTCCTCTTTGGTTCTTTTCTACAACTCTAAACTTATCAAGAAGCTTGTTCTTGTGGCGTTCAAACCAGACTTATCACTCGCCTTCTTCTTTCTTTAGTGTGGTGTCTTTATCTTTCTTATACCTTTGGTTCTTATCTTCCATAGATAACGGGTCAAGGTTCTTTATTTCTTGTTTTAAATTCCTGATTATAGAAACGATTCTGACTAAATTGGTCTTGGATCTCACTATTCTTGGTGAGGTTCATATCAAAAAGAGCAGGGCTTAAATATTAAAACATTCCCGCAAGGTAAGCTGGACCCGGAGAAGTGCATATCATCAAAATTATTTTGATTAAAGTCAAATCCTATAAAGGCCGCGACATAGAAGTCGGTTTAAAATGGGAGGCGATATCACCAAGAGATTCTGGCAATATCCTGCCTGAAACCGATATGACCTGGACATACGAATCTGCATTGAAGTAAAACGAAGGAATAAATAGATACTTTTGTAAATATGGCTCCATATATAAGTTGAGTCCAAATAACGCGACCTTGGCAATGTTGAAAATAAAAGCTGCATATTGAGAATCTGGGCAAAATAGATTGAAGGACAGAAACATCTTCAGAATATTAAAACTTAGGCCAAAAAGTCGAGTTAAATAAGGCCATGGCCAAAGAAGCTGGGCTTAAATATGAAAGCCATTGTAAAAGAAGCAGAGGATTAAATAATAAAGTCACCGCAAAGATGCGGGGCTCAAATATTAAAACATCACGGCAATATGAGTCAGACTCAAAGAGGTGAATTTCGTCAACATGACTCTGATCAAGTTGAAATCTGTGAAGGGTTAAAACAGAAGGCGATATCACTAGAGATTCTGGCAATGCCGAGTTCAAATAAATAAAGCTTCTTTCACCAAAAATAAAAATAAAGCTACAGTATGTAAAACCGGGCTGATATAATAACGAATTTCTTCATCATATATGAATAATATGACCTTGGTCAGGTCAGGATATGGGCCAAGGTTAATAAAAAATGAGGCTAATTAATATATTTTTGGCAAAAAGTCAAGTTAAAGATATTGGGATTCGTGGTATATAGCACCAAACTCATGCTTACTCTCGCCATATATTGCAATAAAGATCAGGTCTCTTAATTCAGAGGATTAAGAGGATTACCTAATAACTATTACATCCCAACAACTCGGACATCCAAACTACTAGGCTGTGGGGCAATATGGGCCGCTTGCACATGGGATTGAATTTCGGAATAAACTCATATATTGCCATATCAATAAGAAGTCTTCAAACAAAAGGACCCAGACATGACCGAAATATAATCATACGACAGCCCAACAGCCCAGACTTCTAGATTGCCGGACTGGGAGGCAAGTGCGGGAATGCAATAATTAAAATAGAACAAGGAAAAAAAACAACCTTCTTAAGTTAAGATCTCAGCAAGGAGATCTGGAGAAAGATCAGCCAATCTCAAGTTGTACCTTGGCCAAAAAGATTGAAGGAGAAAAACTGGAACAACTTACTCAATACCTGGCTTGCTAAGTTCGGCATAAAAATTCAACACATATAGATGGCTGAATTCATACTCCATGAATTAAAGGTTAACAAAGCTCGAACAAGAACCTGGCTGAGTTTTCATCCTTATGCAATATAATTCAAAGATATGTTATGAGCAAGAAACGATGAAGTCAACAGGGCTAAGATAACAACATTAATAGTCAAAGGCAAATGAAAAAGAAGATGTCACAGTGAAGCCAATAGCAGGAAATAAAAAATCAGATACCCTGCCAGTCTTAGCCATAGTTCAGAATTCAATCTAAGATCCTAAATTAGCATATACAACATAATATGCACCACAGCAGCCCGGATACCCAGACTGCCGAGCTAGGGGGCAACGATTATGGACCTGACAAAGGTCCACATTCTAGAAGGCTCAAAAAAGGCTAACGACCAAACGGGAATTAAGAAAATACTCCTTAATTATATTAATCCTACTAAGACAGCGATGAATCATGGACTGGACCCCCAACATTCCTAAGAGGTATATAGTTTCACTACTGTCAGGTAGCCCATCTATAAATAAGGGATTAAACCAATATGTTACCCACTCTCAAAACCTTCTCTTTTAGCTGTCACTGTGCACACACCTCATGCCTTGACTATGTCGTTTATTATTGTGCATAGTGATCTGTCTACCTTCATAGGTATCTCCTTCATAGATACTTAAAAAGGGCACCTAGATCCAAAAAAACATTACCAATATTTGATTGGATATCTCTGTCACCACGACAGAACACCAACATATCTTGTATATAAAAACAACCGAAACTTTGATTGTTGAGTTCTTGTTGTAGTGAGAAGGAACAAGATATGGATAGCTTTATAGGAATTATCTTTAACCTATAGTACTCCATGTTGAGTTGAGATAGGGAGATTTTGTAGGGTCTTTGAATATATATATATATATATATATATATATATATATATATATATATATATATATGTTACAGATTATATTTACAAACTTTTTGTTTACAAACTCTTACAAACTATACTATCTTCTCCAAGGAGAACACTAGTTATATTATGTTCTCCTGGGAGAAGATAGTGTAACTTGTAAAAATTTGTAAACGGATCTTTCCTCTATATATATATATGTGTGTGTGTGTGTACACCTTGCTTTGAGCTAGGGTAGAGAAAGGTTTGTGAGAATCCTTGTAAGTAAAATTAGATACGAATTGAAGAAAGTTGCTTAGGGTTTAAACACAGATTACACATTGTGGCTGAATTAATATACATTTTTTTTTCACCAAAATATATATATACATTTTTTGTGTATTCTCTTTGGGGAAGGATCCGTTTACAAACTTTTTTTAAAAAATTACACTAAGTATGGTCGGTTATACTTAGTGTAGTTTGTAAGAATTTGTAAACAAGAAGTTTGTAAATATAACCTTCCTCGTTCTCTTTACCCTATCATTTTTTGTCTAAGTTTTTTTTTTTTTTTTTTTTGTGATATTTTTGTTTGGGCAATGAGTTTCAAGCATTTTATGAAGCTCAAGTGTAGAAAACATAAAACCAAATATATAAGAGGGAGTTTATTCTTACCAAAAAAAGGGGAGCTTATCTTTGTCAATTTCAATCAAAATTAGATTCATACAATACCGGTATATAATTCAACTAAAACACATCTAAAACATGTTATCAAAAAAAGAAAAAAAAAAACACACACACATCTAAAACAAGAAAATAAAATTGTAAATCTAAAGATTACAAATGCCAATCTCCCCGTGTCTTCAAGCATATTCATAAGATTTTATTGCCTTATTAAGGATTTCAATTTTCAATTAGCCTACTAAGCCCGTGGAACAAAAGTAGTCTAGACGAAATTCAAAAGCAGGAAAGAATAGAATGACTTAAACCAAATATGGGATTTTTATCAACAACAAAAAAAATAAAAAAATCTAAACTGCCTTATTTAGAGGATTCTCATATACCTACATGAAATTACAAAATATGTAGATTAACTGGTAAAATGTTGCCAACAATTCAGGCCCATTGGGTCCAACTAATGGATTAGTGAATAGGAGAGTTATTCACAGGCTCAAACGCTTTGATGATTATGTTGTAGGCTGATGACCTTGTTACCTTTATTTTCTCTTTCATATGAGTTGTATTTTCTTGTTATTACTTTTGTAACAGAATGAGGTTGTTAGGGTTGTTATATACCCTGTTGAATCAAGGAGGATGGAAGTATTCAGTGAAAATTCTCTTCCCTTCTCCAATTTCTCTCTCTCTCTTTCTCTCTCTCTCTCTATCTCTTCCTCACTATATCAGAACTCATAAAAACATCAGGGTAACATTGGTGCTTTCATTGGTGTTAATGGCTGAAAACACCCGCTTGCGTGATGTCTCCCAGCAGGTACAGGAATTACAGCTCACACGTCAGGCTGTCCAGGAGCAAATCTCTAATTTAGAGTTAGCTCAGGATCGTCGCTTCGCAGCCATGGAACTCTCCCACACTCAACGCTTGGATGCTCAGGGCCACCACATGGACACCTTGCAGCAACAATTGCAGGAAGTGTTGACCATTCTCCATTCTACCCTTCATCAAGACCCTCACGCTGAAGTTCTGGGTTCTGGCCCTTCTCGTCCTCCACCCAACGTCCCACCTGAGGGCCATCGTTAGCGGAAGATGAAGCTGGACTTTCCCAGATTTGCCACTGGTGACCCCACTGATTGGCTATTCGCTGTTGAGCGATGTTTCAGGTTTTACTATGTTCCTGTGCCGGAACGGCTACTTATTGTTTCCTTTAATCTTGATTCTCCAGCATCCACTTGGTTTCAATCTCTGGATCAAGAAGGTTTGCTCCCTGATTGGCCATCTTTTATCACGGCTCTCCACGGCCGTTTTGGCCCTACAGAGTTTGAAGATGCTTCTGTTGCTATTGCCAAATTACAACAATCTGGGTCTGTCACCGACTACTACGCCACATTCGAACAGCTGTCACGAAGGGTTCCTGGCCTTTCCATCACAGTCCGGAAGGGGCTCTTCTTGGCTGGTCTAAAGCCCACCCTCCGTTGTTCGGTGCTTGTCCACAGACCACAGGATATTCACGAAGCCTTGGCGTACGCTAAAGTTTATGAAGACAAATTAAGTGGAGAGAGATCCATTAAGCCGTGGGTTCCACGCTCCCAGCTGCCTTCCACTCCACCACCTCCATCAATCCAACCCACCACCGCTCCCACCAAACTACCCTCCCTTCCATCTGCTTTGCCTATCCGTCGCCTTTCCCCGGCAGAAAGGTAGGCTAGGCGTGATAAGAACTTATGTTACAATTGTGACGAGATCTTTACTCCAAGCCACAGATGTAAAGGGCGACCCACCCTTCTCTATCTAGATGGAACCCAAGATGACGATGAGGAAATCATACCACCTGAAGAACCACCACCCCCATCGGCGCCAGATATACAACCTGAAATCAGCCCGAATGCCTTGTTTGGCCATCGATCCTCCAACTCCTTTCGCCTTTCCGGTACCATAACTGGCACAGCCGTCCAGATCCTCATTGATGGTGGTAGCACCCATAACTTTATCACCCATAGAATGGCTTCCCATCTGCATCTTGTTTTGCATGTCGTTGTCCCATTTAATGTCCATGTTGGTAACGGTGATATACTTATCTGTTCAGCATCCTGTACTAATGTGACTTTAATTATTCAGTCTCGCTCCTTTATTGTCGATCTATTTGTTTTAGATCTTAAGGGGGCTGATGTTGTTTTGGGAGTCCAATGGCTCGCTACTCTTGGCCCAATTGTTACAGATTATGCTGCATTTACTATGGCTTTTTCCTATTTGGGGGAGCCAATCTTGCTTCACGGAGACCAACACTTTGGGCCTATTCACATCTCTTCAGCCCAACTCCATAAGCTGATAACACAGGACTCCATATCATCTTGCCTCATGTGCCTTTCTGCTAATGTGTCGTCAGCAGCACCGTCTACTGACCTTAATGCAGATCCTCTTATCCCACCACTATTTTCTTCTTTATTGCAGGATTTTGCTGACGTCTTTGCGTCCCAGGTACACTTCCACCCGACCGCAGTTTCAACCATCGCATTTCTTTGGTCCCTGATGCTAAATCGGTACAAGTGCGACCTTATAGATACCCTCATTTCCAAAAAAATGAGATTGAGCGACTGATCACCGAAATGTTGAACGCTGGTCTAATTCAACACAGTCAATCTGAGTTTAGCTCTCCTGTCTTGTTGATCAAAAAGAAAGATGGCACTTGGCGTTTCTGCGTTGATTACCGTGCTCTAAACGCTATTACAATCAAGGATAAGTTTCCGATTCCGACAATTGATGAATTAATTGATGAGTTGCATGGAGCAACTATTTTTTCTATGGTGGATCTTCGTTCCGGTTTCCACCAGATCAAGATGCACCTTCCAGACGCACACAAAACAGCATTCCGCACACACCAGGGACACTATGAATTCCTGGTCATGCCCTTTGGTTTAAGTAATGCACCGTCCACCTTCCAAGCCACCATGAACCAGGTCTTCGCAGCCTATTTGCGGAAGTTTGTTGTCGTTTTCTTCGATGATATCTTAGTTTACAGCCCTTCTGCATCACTCCATTTGGATCATCTCACTACTGCGCTGTCTACACTTCGGGCCCATTCTTTCTATGCTAAAATGTCTAAGTGCCTCTTTGCTCAACACTCGGTTCACTTCTTAGGCCATATTATTTCTGGTTTGGGTGTCCAACCAGACCCTGACAAAATCACGGCCATATCAAACTGGCCCATCCCAACCAATGTCACACAACTGCGCGCATTTTTGGGGTTATCAGGGTATTATCGCAAATTTATCAAGCATTATGCTTCAGTCGCTGCTCCTTTGACTGACCTTCTGTCTAAATCAGCCTTTGGATGGAATTCCAGGGCCGACGAAGCCTTCCAGTTACTGAAGGGACTACTGACGGAAGCCCCAATATTGGGCCTCCCTAATTTTCACAAGCCATTCATTATAGAGACAGATGCCTCTGGAGTGGGCATTGGAGCCGTATTACTCCAGGACGAGCGACCAATAGCATTTTTCAGTCGCAAATTGGGTCCTTTAATGCAGCGCAAGTCCACCTATGTTCGGGAAATGTTTGCTATCACATCTGTTGTCTCCAAGTGGCGCCAGTATCTCCTCGGTTCCCCATTAGTGATTCGCACAGACCATAAGAGTCTCCATAACTTGATGAATCAAGTTATACAGACCCCGGAACAGCAGCAATTTCTCTCAAAGCTGCTTGGTTTTGACTATACAATTGTTTACAAATCTGGCAAGGCCAACACGGTGGCTGACGGGCTATCACGACAGAGTGGAGGGGCCTCATCTGACCAGTCCCCTCAATTGGCGGCCATCACTGGCCCTACTTTAAATCTTACTACTACCTTACAGTCCGAGTTACTTACAAATAATTATACAAAGAAAATTATACAGGAACTTCAGCAAGATCCTACACTATGGCCAGAATGGCACTACCGACACAGTCTCCTATTTCATCAAAATCGCATTTTTTTGCCTGCTGCTTCTTCCTTAATTCCCCATCTCCTTCACGAGGTCCATGATGCTAAACAGGGCGGCCACTCTGGTGTGCAAGCTACTTTCCACCGTCTACACCGCAATTTCACTTGGAAGGGAATTTACAAGGATGTCAAAACTTACGTCTCTAACTGTGAAGTTTGTCAAAAGTTGAAACCACCTACCCATGCCCCATACGAGCTTTTGCAACCCTTACCCATTCCCGACTCCATTTGGACGGATATCTCTATGGACTTTGTTACCCACTTACCATTGTCTGCAGGATCCAGTGCTGTATTGGTAGTGGTGGACCGCCTATCCAAGGCTGCTCATTTTATCCAGCTTCCATCTCAGTATTCCGGCTCTAAGGTTGCATCCTTGTTCTGGGAACACGTCGGAAAGCTTCACGGTATGCCTCGGACGATCATATCTGACAGGGACCCCATCTTTTTGAGTGATTTCTGGCGAACACTTTTCAAGCTGCAAGGCACAACACTCAAGTATAGTTCAGCCTACCATCCACAAACTGATGGACAAACGGAGCGAGTAAACAGGTGTTTAGGCACATACCTGAGGGCATTCACCCATAATCACCCTCGTTCGTGGTCCCGTTACCTTAGCTGGGCAGAGTACCACTACAACACCAGCTACCACCATTCCACCGGGTTTACCCCTTACGAGGTGATGTACGGTAAGCCTCCGCCAGATCTGGTCGCTTACAGCCTCGGTTCCTTTTCCAATGAGGCAGTGGATACCACACTCAGCCAGCGTAACACCACCATGAAAACATTGAAAGAAAATCTCAGACGAGCACAACAAATCATGAAGGCACATGCTGACAAGGGTAGAAAGGACTGGAAATTTACCGTTGGAGATCTTGTTCTGCTCCGTTTGCAACCATACAGACAGGTGTCCGTCCATCGTCGTTCCTCCCAAAAACTGAGTTTACGCTACTATGGCCCGTTTGAAGTTGTGGACAAGATTGGGGAAGTCGCCTATCGCCTCAAGTTACCTCCTTCCGCCAAGATTCATGACGTTTTTCACATATCGATGCTTCGTCCTTTCAAATCCGGACGCTCCTACACGCTTCACGATCTTCCAACCACAGCCAACGCTGACTCTCCGATGGCTTTGACACCATGCAGTGTAGTGGATAGCAGATCAGTTTGGAGAAATGGCCGTTTGATTCCCCAGTTATTGGTGCAATGGTTAGGACTGAGACCAGAGGAATCAACGTGGGAAGACAAGGCCAATCTTTTACAGGGAGGGGAAAAATCACTTCAGGAAGGAGCCAGCTTGGCAACCAAAGAGACGCTTTAGAGGGAAGAGACACTTCAGAGGGGAGACAAACAAGTTGGGAAACTAAAGGATTCTTCTCACCCATATAAACCTATGCAGCAACTCCCAACCACTTCATTTACTGCTGGTCAGCTCATTCCAACCACTTTCCCTGATCCAACGATCCCTATTGGTTCCCTAGTGTCGGCAACATCTCAACCGTTGGATATCCCAACCACTTTCCCTGATCCAACGACCCCTATTGGTTCCCCAGTGTTGGCAAAATTTAAACCGTTGGATATCCCTCTTCCAGAAGCTTCCCTGCGTGATGCTGCTGCCCATTCTTTTGCCCCACCAGCTGTGGGCCGCGATGACAGCCTTTTAACCAGCCTCGAGGACGAGCCCGTTTTTTATGGGGTGGGAATTGTTGCCAACAATTCAGGCCCATTGGGTCCAACTAATGGATTAGTGAATAAGAGAGTTATTCACAGGCCCAAACGCTTTGATGATTATGTTGTAGGCTGATGGCCTTGTTACCTTTATTTTCTCTTTCATATGAGTTGTATTTTCTTGTTATTACTTTTGTAACAGAATGAGGTTGTTAGGGTTGTTATATACCCTGTTGAATCAAGGAGGATGGAAGTATTCAGTGAAAATTCTCTTCCCTTCTCCAATTTCTCTCTCTTTCTCTCTCTATCTTTATCTCTTCCTCACTATATCAGAACTCATAAAAACATCAGGGTAACTGGTAAAAGGAGATTGTGGTTTAATTAATGGTCTTAGAGTTGAAATCTTGATATGTATTTGTGTTAAAATTTGACAGGAATAGTTTTTTCACCTTTATGATCGTATTTAATTCAAATTAAATTATTTGAATAGATGAACGAGCAAAAAAAAATTAAATTAAAAAAAATCACATGATGGCTAAAGAGAACGTGAGAAGGGACTTGAGTCAAGTCACCCATAATAAACTGTTTCTGCAAAATAACTCCGAACACACAAACTAATTAAGAAATGACATGACTTAAGAAGAAATGATAAGTATACTAATATCAAAATAAGATCACAAATCTAAAACCTAATTTCCTGTAAACGCATTCAGAAATCATGAACACGTCAGAGTGAATGCATTCCCCATCCCGGTAAGTGCATTTCCCATCTACTATCTATTCTGCAGCCTTTGCACAATACACTCTATGCGTCTAACCAATCAAAATGGAGCAAGAAGCTCTGTTGTCCGTATTGAAAAAGAAAATAATAGTTTTTAATCCACTTGTCATTTTCTTAATTGCAGATCTACGTACTACTGCCGTGTAGAAGATGATCTCCCCATCTGCGCCATCTGGTGGGCCCATCAGAGTAAATGCATTCAAAAATCATGAACACATCAGAGTAGACATGCATTCGTGCAAGATGAATAAAAGGAGACAAGTAGCCCGGGGTAGCTCAGGTGGCAACTGAGCTCCAAAGGGTTTGCTTGAGTCAGGGGTTCAAACCCTGCCTCAAGCAAATTCTTGGAAAATCTTTGGAGACTAGAGGATAGACTCCTCCTCGGTTGGGGATTAGTCTTGTTGTAAATGATAGTTTAGAATATTAGTATAGAAGTCTCATATCATGTATATCTCTTTATATTTTTTTTCTTTTAAGTTATATAATAGACTCTCCGCTGTGTAATTGAAACACACAGATTACTTATAAATCTCTTTTTTCTTGATATTCAACAAGTCTCATTCTTCCTTCAGCCATATGAGGTTGAACGGGGATACCTCCAGGTTATAAAAAAAGAGAGACAAGTTTAATTGCATAGAGAATTTTATTACTGGTTCGATCCCAATTTGGAATCTACAGCCAATCTCTAGCTTAGTTAAGAATTTTCAATTTTAATCCAATTATTTTTTATAGGGAAATTTTTTATTTACAAACTACACTAAGTATGACCGGTCATACTTCAATCAAGAGTGTATGACCGATCATACTTAGTGTAATTTGTAAAAAAAATTGTAAACAGATGCTTTCCATTTTTTATATACCTCAACCTCTTCAAGCGAAATATAGTGCAAAACTCCTGATTTGATTTTGGGTGTCACAATTATTATTTAATTATGTGGGGTTGATTTGAATTATAATAGGAACGACATTTTTTGGGAGGGGTTTAAAACCTTAATCCTGGACCCGCCCGAATCGAATTAGTTGCGAAACAATAGACCGATTGGAATATTTCCAAAAAAGAATTGTTATTCTTGGGTAAATTCAAAAACATGTTTGTTAGCATTTAATGTTTTTGAAAATATTTGATGTGCGATTGCAGCGTAAGGACTTTTTAACAAGTGTTAATAAGAGGTTATATTCAAAATTTGAGGGAAAGAATGTGAGAGTCCAAGTTAATTAATAGATAATAATTTTTTTAAAAAAAAATTAGGTACGGTTAGATGTCGGCGTCCAATCAAGATTAGGACAGATCCCTTAATCTCTTTGAAGATTTTTGGGAGAATTTTAGATCATCCTATCAACTAAATTCTAACATCAACTAATCTTTTAATGATTAATTATTTTAATCTTTTATAAGATATTTTTTGTTCTCATGCCATAGGAAAACAATATATCCAACCCTTATAATAATAGGAAATGAAATTAAGCAAAATATGAAAATGTGACTTCTTTGAAAATTAGGGCATGTTTGGTTTGATGTATAAGGCCTGATAGTATAAGCTTATGCTATACGTTATGACATTTTCAATTGTTTGGTATGACCATCATATAGTATAAGCTTATACAGCAGGATCCTTTTATACATCAAAATGACGTATAACTTAATTCAACCTAGGAGATGTGATTAGGCATGATAAGGGGTTGATGTATTAATATTATTTACAAGTACAATTCCCAAGAACTAATATATCATTTCAATATTTATATATTAAAATAATTTTTTTAATATACTAATTTTCTAAAATATTGGAGGATATTATCTTATACAATACCATACCTAACGTTGGATACTATTAAAATTTAATCAGGTCTTATACTATCAAGTCTTATACTATCAGGTCTTATCCTATATTATGCACCAAACGTTAATGTTCATCAATTTTTTTAACGAATATTTTATTCTTAATTATATATTTCTAGGAACAACTTAACCATCTTATATAATTTGAAACATATGTAGTTTAATTGTAGTCGTAATTTATGAAGCACATGTAACAAATACGATTGCAAAACAACTATGCTG
The DNA here is from genome assembly GCA_032173675.1 of Gastrolobium villosum. Classification (NCBI taxonomy): domain Eukaryota; kingdom Viridiplantae; phylum Streptophyta; class Magnoliopsida; order Fabales; family Fabaceae; genus Gastrolobium; species Gastrolobium villosum. The sequence continues at coordinate 18,703 of JAVKPL010004044.1, forward strand.
CACAATCCAAAAAATATAAGACGTGATACACAACATGCACGCACTCATGCGATTGTCTAGTTGTTGATAATAGTTTAACAATACGAGTGTGATAGTATGTATTTGATCATCTTTAGTATTGTCTTTGAGAGAGTTTAAAGCCTTAATCCGGAACCCGCCTTAAATTGGACTAGTCGCGAAACAATGAAATGATTGGAATATACCTAAGAAAAAAATAGTTTAACAGTTGTCACTTGGTACTTCAAAGAATAATTAATCATTAATTTTTTTGTTTTTTATTTGGTTAATTTACTATTGATACCAATTAATTTGCCATAAAAGTGATGTCAATATTGTTGTAATCAGAAAGAAAAACAGATGTTGTCTTCATATAAATATGCATGTCATCATTAGGCAAAAAAAATTAAAATAATGCAATTTAATTAAAAAATTAAGCGTTTAATGTAGTTTGGAGGGTATTTACAGATGTAATGCAACATGTAACGTCCCTTTTGGGCGTCACATGTGACACCCCATTGGGGCGTCTCTCATGAAGGAGAAGACGCCCCACTGGGGCGTCACATGTGACGCCCAAAAGGGGCGTTACATGCTGCATTACTATAAATACCCCTTGTCCCTTTCATACTCCTCACTCATTCACATCTCTCTAACCTCTCTCTAACCTTTCTCTAACGACGATTCCTAGCGAAGCTCTGCCGACTTAAGTAAGGTCCTAATACCTCTTATGTATATGTTTAAATTACGGTGGTAGTTAGTAATGCATGTTAGGATTGATCGTATATTAGAGACTGAGAACTTTAGGATAGCCAATTAGAAACTTTGTGCAATGCCATGAATGTTGTAATTTTACTTCCCTTTTTTGGTACGTAATTATTATTATTAATATTTAATTATGCATTACGATTTAGCGTAGTAATTAGTGATTTAGAAAATAGTAGTAAGTATTCTGTAAGAATTATATTATTTTTGTCCAAAGTTTTTTATTTTTTAATTACAAATAAATGACTGTACCACGTATTAACATTATTTCATTAATTTCGATAGCAGTAATAAAAATGACGCATATGCTTAAAATATCTGATAACAAATTATTCCATTTCTTAAATAAATTGTAAATAAAATGGGCCATTACATGTGATTAATTTAAATGTTGTTTTATATTATATATTTTAGGGGAATGGCTGAGTCATCTTCTTCATCCGGTTCTGCTTCGGATGTAGAGCCCACCGATCCCAGCATGTATATCATACCTGGGCCATACAGATGGGAGGTCCTCCGTAAGAGGACGCAAAAGGCTCATATTTCACAGCGGGTGTGGAATCCGGAGCATATACGAAAAATAAAAACGAGGCGTGGGAAGCCGTCTGGGGGGCCACCAGAAGACGTTCTTCCATTGCCATATTTTCATCGTCGTCGTCGTCGTCTTCGTCATGCATTTCCCAAGTCAGATCATTTTTATCTCCCTTAGAAAAGTTACAAACTGAAGACGCATGAGCGGCAGGCGAAGCTGGAAGACGGGGAGAATTTAAATCAAATGACCTCACCGGTATGGGAAGATTCTCGGTTGCGGCGATGTCGACATACAACTCTATAAAATCTATCCTTGATTGCTTGAAAAATTCTTCCATTGTCATCTTCACGTCTTCATCGTCAACCACTTTCAAACTAATGTATTTATCACCTTGTCATACCCTTGTCGTGATCTGAGTGATACATTGGTTGTCTTGAAGACTTAACTTCTGCTGAATTCTCTCATGCAGTTCGCCAATGCTTGCGTTGCGTTGGATACGTGTCGGCCTTTTTTCACCTTCAAATATGACACCTCATCGACTTTCAACCATCCTACCATTGTAATATAACACAACACGAACAGAATCAGGATTTGAGCTCATATTTAAATAGAATAATAAATAAAATTCAAATACTAAATTAAAGATAAAGAAATTCTGGTGAAGAAGAGTGAGAGAAGAGGTGTGAATTGAATGGAGGGGGTGAGGGAATATATAGACTATACAATGTGACGCCTCAATGGGGCGTCTCTCATGCAGGGGAAGACGCCCCATTGAGGCGTCACATGTGACGCTCAAAAGTGGCGTCACATTATGCATTACATTCG
>JAVKPL010004045.1:0-21049 GCA_032173675.1 Gastrolobium villosum
AAAGATAGCATTGAGACTTGTGCAACAACCATCCTCTTCATCATGTGCTGAACGTAGTTGGAGTACTTATTTTTTTGTGCATTTCATGAAGAGGAATAAGATCACTCCAAAACATGCTGAGGACTTGGTTTATATGCATAACAACCTTCGACTCTTATCAAGAAAGAGTCCTAGTTATGCACAAGGAGCAAATCAAATGTGGGACATTGCTGGAGATACATTTGATTCACATGATGATGTTGGAGATCTTCAAGTTGCTAGTCTTTCACTTGATGAGCTAGAGATAGAGGCCATGATTCTTCAAGATGGATATGAAAACAATTGAACTTATGAGTAGTCCATACTCTAATCTACACTCTATGGATGTTTTATTGTTGTTGCTTTATATTTATGTTATAGAATTTGAATATTTGATTGTTTATATGACTTTTTATGGACTACTATATGTATTAAATATAAACTATATTATATATATTAAAAATATTATTTAATATCAAAACGTGTCCTAACATGTCGAAATATGACATTTTTAAAATTTACGTGTCGGAGTGTTGTGTCGTGTTCCGTGCCCTGTGTCGGTGTATCATAGCTTACTACCAAGTTCATTATTGTTATATCAAAACCAAATAAATGATTCTAACTTGATATTATTTTGTAATCGTTGATTTGATTTTGATATAACGATAATAAAGTTGATAATAAAATATAATAAGAAAATATAGTAGTAAGTATAACTTATCCCGTTTTCATTTATATATAACTTCTTATTATCATTCATCTTTGGGTAACATATAACGATTTCGACCATTATAACATGTTTTGCAAAAGTAAATATTAAAGTGTTATATTTATTAAAAAAATATTAAAATGTTACGTCTTCAAAATTATTTTCTAATTTGTTAAGTATAAAATCTCGTTATTAAGTTTACCAAGACACTTTTCATGCCTAACGCAGGCCGAGCGTGCATGACAAACTTATCAGAATTAATTTTTTTTTTCAATTTTTGTTTCCGGAAACAGAAATGGATAGAAACGGTATGTGACTAAACCAGTTTATTTTTTTGTTCCCGCGAATGAACCGATTCAATTTCTATGCTGGGGAACAAAAAAAATATAAAAAAATTCTTCTTTTTTATGTAAGCCTCCAATCTAGTCAATATATATAATTAGGGAGTCATATTATGAAAATTAAGAAAGTTATGTCCCCTCTACCTCCACCTTCACCAACTTTAAGTCAAATGATAGTCGAGAAAGACAAATTCAACCTTGGTCCACAAACAAGAATGAGGATAAAGTTGATGAAAGTCTAATTTCAGTTATTGACTCATCAGATACCGACGTGGAGGGTGATTTTGATGTTAAACCATGTCTGCCTACTGTGCGGATAAATGTTGTGATTTGTCCTCGAGTTCCACCACCATGTGTTGTGAGTGGATATCAACCTCCCGTGGAAGGTAAATGTACGAAATGTATCATTTATTGAACTACTTGTAGTATTTAACTTATGCATCTTACTGATGTATGTGAATGTGTAGGTCATAGTAATATTTCATTTTCAACCAATAATGTACATTATACATATATTCAAGATAGGCTTGGCTTTGAGGGAGAACATTAGGGCAATTGACAATTAGAATAAGAGTTATATCAAAATTAAGAGTTTGAGTCCAGGTATAGTATGCAAATAGCGATAAAATAATATTGAATGCAGATATATCAAACAATCATTGTCTAAAAATGTGACCCTACTAAATTGATTATAATATGTCAAAATCATAAAAATAGTTGTTCATTGAGGGTGAAGGTACATATACAAGAGACCTGCACTATATGGGTCATCAACAAATGGAATAGAAATCATGCTTGTATTAACCATTCTCTTTCTCAAGATGACAAACAACTTTGTTATAATTTCATTTGTTCAATGATCATAGATATATGTATTTGGTTATCATAACACTTTCTTTAGTTATGTTTGACATGCATGTAATGATTTATTAGTTTTTGTTTTGTAAAAATAATAATGGAAGAGCCACTTGTTAAAATTGGACCGAACGAAAAAAATTGACTTCAATGTATGATTTTCATGCATCATACATGAAGATAAAAAATTCCAAACAAAAAAGCAATGATGAAGATTTTCAAAGATTCAGATGAGTCCTATAAGCATTGGCTTATGGATTTTTCTTATACATCTTGTTATGGGTCTATGTGAGAGGTCTACATTCTGGAAGACCTAAGAAAGGGCATCTAAAAGAGAAAAGTAAGGTAAATAAAGAAAAACATCAATCAAGAATGTTAATCTTAATGCGACAGCTATGAATATGGACATAGGCCTTCAGAAAAGCCTGCAAAGGTTCAGAAATCCACTACCCATAGATAAATCCTATAAATAAAGGGTTAAGCTAGTCAAGTACACACATTCTAAACTCTCTCTTAGTTGTCACTATGCACACACCCCACTCTTTAGCCGTCTATAATAGTATACAGTGATTACTGATTTCTAAGGTATCTTCCTCATAGTATGACTCATAGATACTTGAGAGGAGACATTTAGACCCAACAAAAACATACCAACTATCGGCTGGACATCTCTGTCACCAACACAGAACACATCTCAACTTCTTTGCATGTTGGTAAAGTAGAAACCCGAGCTATGTCTATACATTTAGAAAAGAATAATTTCATGCTACCAATTATAACGACGAAGAATCAATCTTCAATTTTTAACCTGCCACTAAAAATAATCATAATCTCAGATATAGTTCACAATCCATAAGATTTTAATGACATATCATCCCAGTCACATATTGCCAAAATAATCAATTACCTACTGGATGTGTAAATGTCAAGTATACCAAATAGATTTATAATATAAAATTATAAATTTGAGAAATTAATGAACTGCCCATCACTAACTAACGTATAGATATTGCAAGAATTAAAAACAACAAAAGTATTGTTAAGTGTGAGTAGTTAGTGTAAGGTTTCATATTGGCTAGACATAGATTAAGTGAGGATCATATAAGTGCAAAAGACCTATAAATCTATAGTCTTAAGGTTTTGGGTTGAGATATGATGTCAGCCCACTTATTATAATTTTTCATTTGGCCCATTGGCGGAGGAATCATTTGCAAAGAGTTTTGGGCTTTCCCATACCATTTTCAATAGTGGTATCAGAGCAACAGTTTCGTTGAGACTCCGCAGAAGGCTAATGTTACTCTAATACTTGAAAAGAAAAGACTTTCGTGGAAGTTGTCCACAAAGGGGAACAAGATGTTGAGCCTTACACTTGAGGGGAGGATGTTGAAAATATTCAGGTGTGAGTAGTGGTGTGAATTTCCATATTGGCTAGACATAAACCAAGTGAGGACTATATAAGTGCAAAAGAACCATAAACCTATAGCCTTAAGATTTTGGATTGAAATATGGTGTCGGCCCACTTATTTTGGTTTGTCATTTGACTCATTGGTGAAGGAATCCTTTGCAAAGGATTTTGAGCTCCCCCATGCCATTCTCAACAAGCATAAGTCCTTCGCTCGTTGAATTCAATTTTTAAGTTTCTTTCTTGGAATATGTAATATTTTTAAACTTTTTATTTACAAACTCTTACAAACTACACTATGTACTTCGAGTAGGGGTGGCAATACAGGTATTGACCCGCGGGTTGACCCGTGACCCGACCCACCAAATCACGTGTTGGGTCAACTTGCGGGTCAGGTCGGGTCGTGTCCGGGTCTACAAAAAATGACACTTTTTTTCTGTGTCGGGTCACGGGTGGACCCGCGGGTTCACGTGTCAACCTATATAAGGGTGATTTTAGTAATTTTACATAGGTGGTATGCTTTAGGCTTAGGTTTATCCATTCCATTCCTAAATCACAAATCATCAGTCGTTGTTCCTCTCTTTCTCTCCCCCTCACAGCGTCGCCGTTCAGCTCCAGTCCCGTCTCTTTCTTCGCGGTTCCTATCTCGCCCCTTCTCAAGTTCGCTAATGTTCTGGATCAGCTTTTTCTACTCGTAAGTTCTTCTTCTTTCATCTATGAGTTTCCCTTTTCTCTTGTTCTATAACTTATTCTTCTCTTTGAACTCAAAATTTTCTCCTCAATTTTAATTTCTACTCGTCGTTCCTCTCTTCTTCTTTTTTTTTTTTGCAGAACCTAATTTTAATTTCTATTTATTCTTCTACTCGTCGTTCCTCTCTTCTTCTTCTTTTTGCATAACCTAATTTTAATTTCCATTGTATTTTCTCATCAAAATTTTCAGTGATAATTAATATCTGCTAGCTCTCAATCATCAGTTTGGTTTCTGCTTAATCCGGGTAGGTTCCTCTCTTTGTGCCTCTTGTTTTTTTTTCATGCTTCCTTTTTCAACGCACCGAGTTTTTTCTTCATCTGTTTTGTTCTTTATCTTTGAATCCCTCCTTTATCTCCTCTTTGAATGTCCATCGAGACTCTTTAGCAAAAATTGCAAGAATTGGGCTGCTTTTTAGACGGGTCAATAATGGATTTAAAAAATATTTAAACCAGCTAGTGGTTGCTGTTTCGCCTCTGTTTTGTGAATTTGTCGGATCTCGTTTGAATTTGCTTAGATCCGTGATGATTTTACTTTATCTTGAAGTTTATAGCATGGTTGATCACAGAGTTTCATGCAGTTACTTGATTTGGAATCAGGAATTAGGAATTAGGAAGCTTGATCTTATATGTATAAAGAAACGAATTGATGAACCCAGTTTGTTACTATGTCACTTGAACCTAGTTTCCTAAGATTTAGTATAATTATTTGTTAGGGAGGAAGGAATTGATTTATATCCACAAGTTCTAAGAGTATGTTGGATGGAGGGAGTTTGGAGGGGAAGGTAGGAGAGTAATTAATTTTTTTCACTTATGGAAGTTGGATCTCCATAGTCTATATTTATTATTTGGTGAGATATTTTTTAGGTTAAATTCGATGGTGCAAAACACTTAGCAGCTCGGACTGAGATTCAAATCACAGTACAAATTATACTATTTTTAGGGTCTGTTTTGTGTGCTTACTTTATTGGATTAAATATTAGAGTTATCGTTCCCGAAACCAAGCTTAGGGATATGATATCTATTGCCTTTGCTAACTACCATATTTGGACTTTTACTCAAGTTTTTACTTTTGTTTTTCTCAATGGGTATATACATATAGGTCTGAATGATTTTATGTTAAAAAGAGTTAACATGGCTTACAATACAGGGATATGAACTTACTTTTGTATCAGCATAGATGCATGGGATTCTTTTATCTGTTGGCGTAAATATTTAAAATATTATTTTTCATGTACCCAGATATTTCTAAGTTGGTGAGAACTAGTTTTTACAAAATGGAAGAGGGAGAGGAAGAGCTGGATGTTGGTGACTCTGAGCTTAACACTCTATTGGATGAGGGAGTTGGCATTGTTGGTGATTTAGATGCTGCAGGTCCAGCAAAGAAAAGGAAGAAGTTCATATCTCAAGTATGGAACCGTTTTGATCATATTCCAGCAACCACAGATGGTGAGAAAGACCACTACAAGTGCAAACATTGTGGAATGACATATATATCAGACTCTAGCCATGGAACAGGTAACATGGGAAGGCATATAGATAAGTGTGTTAAAAGGGATAGCATAGATGTTGGACAACTTATGCTTTCTACTTCTAGTAACTCTATATCTGTTTGTCCTAGATTTGATTATGATAGATTTAGAAAGTTGTTGGTTCAAGCAATTATTATGCATGACTTTCCATTTCAGTTTGTTGAATTGCCAAGAATCAGGAATTTACTTCTGTTCTTGCGAGGAGATTTAAATCTAATCACTAGGAACACTATGAGGGCTGACTGTCTGAAAATGTATCAGAAAGAGAAAGAAAGAAAGATTGCATGCTTTGTTGAGGGGGAACTCAAGTAGGGTAAGTTTAACTACTGACTTGTGGACTTCTATAAACATGGATGGTTTTATTTGTTTGACAGCACATTTTGTGGATCGTAGTTGGAAAATCCACAAAATAGTTTTGAATTTTAGTCATATGCCTCCTCCTCATAATGGAATTTCCTTGGCTGAAAAAATACACACTTTTTTGATAGAATGAGGCTTAGAAAAGAAGATATTTGCAATGACATTGGACAATGTATCTGCAAATGATTCATGTGTTGAGTTCTTGAGTGGTCAATTAATGCTTAATGATGGACTTTTGTGTGCTGGAAAATTTTTCCATCTGCGTTGTTGTGCTCATGTTCTAAATTTGATTGTTCAGGATGGTTTGAAAGAGGTTGACACTTCAATTCTAAAAGTGGAGGAAAGTATTAAATATGTGAAGGGTTCACAAGGTAGGAAAGAATTTTTTTGACTGTGTCACTCAAAGTTCGATTTTTTCTAAGAAGGGTTTGAGGCAAGATGTTCATACTAGGTTGAATTCAACATTTATCATGCTTAACAGTGCTTTGTATTATAGACGTGATTTTGTGCATCTCAGATTGACTGATTCTAACTATAAGCATTGTCCATCTATAGAAGAATGGGAATGGATTGAAAAGATCAACAAGTTTCTTCAGGTTTTTTATGAAATTACTTGTATATTCTCTAGCACTAAGTATGCAACAGCTAATCTGTATTTTCCCTTGGTATTTAAAGCACATTTGACATTACACAATGCTTTGCATAGTGCTGATGATTATATCAGGGAGATGGCTACAAAGATGTTCAATAAATTCAACAAGTATTGGTCCCAATATAGTACGATCTTGGCCATAGCATGCGTTTTGGTCCCTAGGTATAAGATGAATTTTATTGAATTCTGTTATGAAAAGTTGTTTGATGAAACTTCTGCAATCCAAGAAAATGGGAAGGTGAATAACCAGTTGTTCAAGTTGTTTAATGAGTATGCAAAGCATGGATCTGACCATTCTTCAATATCTTCCTCAACACAACACACAGGAGGTGCAAGTGCAACCACTGATCCTAGCTTAGCTTCATTCTCAGAGGTTGATGATGATGTCTTAAGTGTAAGTTGACATATTATTATATCACCTTCTATTTTATTTGTTGCTTTATTTCTTTCTTTTTTTTACTTTAACTTAGCTTAATTTGTGTTTGTTTTTTTGTTTAGTTTTATTAGGATTTCATGTCTTCTAATGTTGTTACTGGGCCCCTAAAGTCACAACTTGAGCTATACCTAGAGGAGCCAAGGGTTGATGCAAAGCTCAAATTAGATGTATTAACATATTGGAAGGGTAATCAATATAGGTATCCACAAGTTGCTTCAATGGCTAGAGATATCTTTGGCATACCCATCTCTAGTGTTGCTTCTGAAAGTGCTTTCAGTGTTAGGGGAGATTGACTTTATGGAGCCATTAGTAATATTTTTATCTTATTTGTGGTTGTGATGATATCTTTGGCTATATAATTTTTTGCTCTAATTATTTTTATTACTTGTTTTATAATAGAAGGTGAAATTGTACCTGAGGAAGATTTAACTGAGGACTTGACGGTGGAGGAACCCTAAAATGAACTTGATTCATAAACTAGTGTTTTTTTAGGTAGATGACAATTCATGAAATTGAACTCATCATGTTTTTTTTTATTTGATTTTGGTTTATTATGTATGTTATTATTATTATTATTATTATTTACTTTAGTTGCATATTTGTGTCACAATAAATAGATAATAAGATAATATAGTTTATTGAGAATATTTGTGTCATCTACATAGAAGGATAAAAAAATCTCATAAATCATAAGCTAGTTTATTTTTTATTTTTTATTGTATTTAATTTATTTAATTTCAAAAAACCTCATTTTTGTAAAATTTCAAATTTTGTGGGTCGTGTCATGTCGACCCGTGACCACCCACAGCGGGCCGTGTCCGGGTTCGTGTTTTTTGACTCGTTTACAAAACGTGTCGTGTATGTGTCGTGTCGCTTTGTGTACGTGTTGAGCGCATGTCGTGTCGGGTTGACACGTATTGCCATCCCTAACTCCGAGGAGTACATTACTGAATGAGTATACTCCCCGGTACATAGTGTAATTTGTAAGAGTTTGTAAACATAATTATCCCCTTCTTTCTTTAATAAATAATAGGATTTTTTCATATATAAAAATAATAATAGGATTTTTTTTAAAAAAACCTTCCTATAATTTTGCTTTGAATCATTTTCCTCCATTTGTTTTTTCTTTTTTAATCACTTAAAAAATAAGACCAAATATGTTGAAAATATACAACACTTACCGAAAAAACTACAAGTAAAAAAAATGAAAATAGAAGAAAAAAATATCAAATCAAATATGTCTAAATCCAAAAGAAGAAAATAGATTGAGAATAAAAATAAAAGATAAAATAAGGACAAATATATTGGAAACTTACAACAATAACAAAAAAAGACTAAAAATAAAACAAATAAAAATAATCATAATAAAAAAATAGACTAGATACAAACAAATAAAAGAAAAAATAAGACAAAAAAGAAATAGAAAAAAAAGTAGTGCTGTAAGTTGCCGATATATTTGGTCTATTTGTTTTCTTTTTTATTCTCAGTCTATTTTGTTTTTTGTTAGTTAGATATATTTGGTTTCTCATTCCTTCTATTTTTATTTTTTTCACTTTTAGTATTTTCTATCGTTGTTAAAATAGAAAATAATAAAACAAAAATGAAATAGGAAAAAAAGAAATCAGTTTTATAAAATTTTAACATATTTGGTCTTATTTTTTCTTGTATTTTTTTATTCTCAAACTATACTCTCTCTTTTTTATTTAAACATATCTAGTGATTTTTTTTTTTATCTTTCGTCTATTTTCTTCTTTTTGATTTAGACTATTTTAATTTTTATTACTTTTAGTATCTTTTGTTTCAATTATAAGTTTTTAACATATATGGTCTTTTTTTTTCTCCTTAGTCTATTTTCTTCTCTTTTTTTTTTTTTTGCTAAACTTATTTTCTTCTTTTTAATTTAGACATATTTAATTTTTTTCTTATATTTTTTTTGGTAATTTATTTTTGTACTTTCAATCTTTTGCGTAAGTATTTTAACTTTATAACATAGTGGCGTAAATGATTAAGAAAAAAATAGGAAATAAGTAATTCGAAGCAAAATCATAGAATTTTTTTGAATTTTTCTCTAGATAATATAATTTTATTGTAAATCCTCAATAAGGTTGTAACTTCTTCTAATACTTTTCTCTAAACTAAATCTTTATATACTTAAAAAAAAAATCAAGGGGCAAATAGCTGAATTTTCAAGTAGAGGTGACAAAACGGGTCAGCTCGTCCTGACCCGCTGCCAACCCGCCTAAAGCGGGTTGGCCCGCCCTGCCCCTCATCTTGAATATGGGTTGAAAAGTCCAACCCATCCTATTTTATGGTGGGTTGACGAGTCAACCCGCCTATAAAAAAAATAGTAATTGAAAGTTAAAAATAACTAAAAATTAAAATTAAATTATATTTTAATAATATTACTTATTTTTATTTCACACTACTTTTAGTTTTTTTTTTTCCGATCTCAACCCTAAATATAAGCTAATAGTTAGTCAGGCATTTTTTAAGAATTTATTTTTGTCTCCATATATGATAATCTTTGTCATAAATAATTTTTTTCCTCTTTATTTTTCTAGAGGAGTACTAAAATAAAAAAATTTATATCACAAAAATTTAGTGACAAATAAAATACTACCTAATTATTAAAAAAAGAATGACCCGCGGGCTAACCAGCCCAAACTCGTCGTCAACCCATTTTGACCCAGAACTAAGCGGGGCAGATTGAGACAAGTTGGTGAATTGAATTTGAGATGTATAACCCAACCCATCTTGTTTTGGAGGGTTGACTCATCGAGTTCAATCCATATTACCACATTTATTTCCAAGTTAGAAACTCAAACAACATAAATATTATTTCACCATTGCTAATGTATTCACTTTGAAAACCATAATAATCATAAGGGATAAGTTATTCTACCTACATTTTTTTCTGTCTACCTTTGCCTACCACTCTCAAATACTGTTAGATCAGAATCTTATTTAACATTTATCTTTCTCTCTCATCTTTAGATTCTCATCTAACGTGTTTGAAAGTGGTAAGCAGAAAATGAGATAGGTAGAATAACTTATCCCTAATCATAAACATGTTATATATATAAATATGGGATAGGATCAACTTACACCGGTGTAAGAATAATAAGATTTATTATTGTTACACCGGTGTAAGATGATCTGCCCCTATATGGGATAAGATCAACTTACACTGGTGTAAGAATAATAAATCTTACACCAAACTTTAACCTTTGATTTTCGTACATCTAACGGTTGAGATTTATTGGAAATTAAAAACTTAATTAATAAGTGAGACCTAATCAATCTTAACCGTTAGATGCAGAAAATCAATGGTTAAGATTTGGTGTAAGACTTATTATTGTTACACCGGTGTAAGATGATCCTGCTCATATATATGAGTCAGGATCATTTTACACCCGTGTAAGTTACACTCTTAATCTTGTCCATTGATCCTACTTATATCTAAGGGCTCAAATTTTTTAGTAATGTGAGCCATTAGATACAAGTGGATTGTAAGAACCCGCACCGTTAATTAAGGTAATTAGTAAATTAATTATGATAATTAGGAAATAATTCCATAATTGACCTTAATAATTAATATTGGGCTTAGATAATTATATTGAGTGAGTAAAAATGCTGAAAGTCGCTTTTCGGAAGAAAAGCGCAGATACCGGTTCTGCTACTCGGTATAAATGCGTACCGGAAAAGTATTCCGGAAAATTATAACGAATGCATGATAATTACTAGAATATTATGTAGGACTTGTAAAACAAGTTTCAAGTTAAAATGACGTAATCTGATGCCAGAACTGATACTGGCTATGGAAAAGCGCGTACCGGAAAGGTGCTCCGAAAAATAAAATAAAAATATGAAAAATCTTAGAAAAATGTCTAGGTCTAGAATCCGAATTTTGGGATCAAGATCTTTTACTTTGCTATTAAGGCTAATACTGCGCGATTAGTGGCTTTGCCTATATATAGACCCATTAAGGGCACAAAACCCTAGGCCATACACAACTCTTACGTGAGTTTTCTGCAGCCATTGTGACCAGCCCCCTTGTTCTTCATTTCTTCATCCTTTTCTCACCAAAGTCACCTCCTTTGATCATTGTTTCTCTTCTTGATCAAGTAAACCCTTGAGTGTGGGCATTGGAGAGTGCTTGTGTGCATATTGTGTGTGGTGAGCCTTGTTTTTCTGAGTTGAGGGGTAGTTAGTGAGCTGAGTTTGGAGCTTTAGTGATGGCTACCTTGTGGTAGTCATTGTGAGCTTCAAAGTGCCACCTTGTGGTGCAAGAACCCATCTTGGTGTGCCATTTTCGTGCTCCTACTTAGGCTGAGTTTGAAGTGTCTTGGGAGAGCTCCAAGAGCACACCTTGCTCTGTTTTGAGCTTTGGTAAGTTCCCTCACCTTTGATCTTAAGTTTTAATGCTTAAAGTTGATGTCTTGGCCATGTTTAATGAGTAAACAAGAGGGTATAAGGTATATGAACCTAAAATGAACTAAAGATGCATGCTTTAACGTGTACATGTGTTAAAAGTGGGATCTTTGGGTTGGATATTCACGAAATGCAGAAACTGCATTCTGTCGTGAGATATCCGGATATTTGTCGAACAGATATCCGGATATCAGTATCCGGATATGGTATCCGGATATTGATATCCGGATATGGGATCTGGATATCCGGATATGACATATCCGGATATGTCCAGTGTGGTATCCGGATATGGCATATCCGGATATGCCCCTTCTGATATCCGGATATCTTGGGTTCTGCGCAGACAGTAGCTGTACTGTATGAACAGTAAGCTATTGGGTGTGTGTGGACCCAAGTTTAAGGAAGTTGAACTTCTGTAATTAATGAACTAAGTCAGAATCACATGATTAAGGGCTTATGGCTTTGTTGGAAGCCTTAAGACGTAAAACGTAAAGGAAAGGCGTAGTCTTTAAGTTGTATGCTTGTGATGCATTAATATTGACTTGTTAATGGTCCATATCAGATTGTGATACTGCTGTTTGTGGACTTGTGAGTGGTTGGACTCTTGGCTTGGATAGCTAGCTTGCAAGGTAAGCTTTCGTGTCCTCGGTTTAGCCATTTTGATGTTCCACCATGTCCCATGGGGATGGGTTTATGCATGCTGTGTTACGTGCTTTATTATTTTGGAAATGCTGTTGAGCTATTTATATGCAATGAGCTTTTATGATGCATGTGGTGTCCACCTAGACGGCAATCCTGAGTATGTAGTACATACAAGATGGAGAAGCATGTGGGTGAGGTGCAGGTAGTATCCATGTACTCATGTAGGCATAGACGTATTCCTACATTTCTCTGGCCAGTAGATTTGAAAGCACACATGACATGATAAATTGCTGCATCGCATGATTTTAGAACTTATACTGTAATACTGTTTTTAGAACTTATATTACACATGTAAGTGAGCTTGGGGTGGAGACTCCTTGAGGACCCCTTGTCTTACTGAGATTTCTTGTTAGAGATCTCACCGCACGTTTGGGGACGCTTATTTCAGGATCAGGTAATGTTGAGGGCTCAGGTGGCAGGAGGCCAGAGCTGAGTTGATAGTTATGACATGCTGACGTGCTGGTTGTGGATTGTTGGTTATTTGACTGCTGTTATGTTTTCTGCGTTAATTATGTTAAGTTTATGTTATGACTGATATTGGGCATTGTTGCCTTATTTGGTGAGCATGGGGTTTGTCCATGCCACATGGTTTGACTATTGTTTTTGAATTTAATGTTGTAATTAAAGTATCAGGATTTTGACCCAGGCTACTTGTGTAGACCTGTGGCTTTAGATACTCACTTCTATTTATGTACGAGGTATTCAGTTAGATGTCTTGCAATTTACATACAGGCAGTATTTTTATGAAAATGATTAAGTAATCAAGTTGGTTAAGTTAATGACGTCATAATTGAATTAAAGAAAAAGTTATTCCGCATTTTAATTAAGCGTGGCTTAATACGATAGTGTGTTAACAATCCGGGTTAACACGGGCTGTTACATGGATCAATGGTCAAGATTGAGTGTAAGACTTCTAACTCTTACACCAGTGGATCAATGATCAATGGGGCAGGATATTCTTACACCGGTGTAAGAGTTAGAAGTCTTACACTCAATCTTGACCATTGATCCACTCGTATCCAATGGCTCACATTACTAAAAAATTTGAGCCCTTAGATATAAGTGGAATTAATGGACAAGATTAAGAGTGTAACTTACACTAGTGTAAAATGATCCTGACCATATATATATATATATATATATATATATATATATATATATATATATATATATATATATATATATATATATATATATATATATATATATATATATATATATATATATATATATATATATAGGGAAATGTTATACTTACTACCTATTTTTCTTACTACTTTTTACTACCAAATCTTAACCGTTGATTTCCGTCAATCTAACGTTGTAATTTATGTGATCATATTATTAATTAAT
This sequence comes from Gastrolobium villosum, assembly GCA_032173675.1. NCBI lineage: Eukaryota > Viridiplantae > Streptophyta > Magnoliopsida > Fabales > Fabaceae > Gastrolobium > Gastrolobium villosum. Next base: position 13,539 of record JAVKPL010004045.1, read on the forward strand.
TATTAATTTGCAATAAATTATAACCGTTAGATTGACGGAAATCAACGGTTAAGATTTAGTAGTAAGAAGTAGTAAGAAAAATAGGTAGCAAGTATAACCTTTCCCATATATATATATGTATAGATCATAGCTCATTATAGGCTAACTTTGTCTCCTAAAGATTTTGGAAGACCAACAAAGAATTTTTCTTTCCATAAAGGTTGTTGACTGTCATCACGAGTGTAAACCCTAGTAAGGAAGGTATCTTTATACCACCGAAAGACAGCTAAGGTTCTACATTTAAGATTGGATAGGAGTTCAACAGAACGATCTTTCCATAAAGATGGATCACCAATAAAATGTTGGATAATGGTGAAGATTAGTTGATTAACAGCATCAGGAATAATTCTTCCATAAAAAATTATTGGAGTACCATCAAAATCAACTTTAATGGCATTAAGAACCGAAGATCTTTCTTCTTTAGAAAGATAATTATCCCACCAACCTTTGAGTTGACCAGAGAAGCCAGAGAGAATAATATTGAAAATGATTTCTTCCGAACAGTTATGAGAAGTTTGATAGTCAGTTGCAACCATAGTCATATGGTGCAGAGTATTGAGTATATTATACTCTGATTGGCCATCTATATTCCATTCATAGACATTGTTACCATTGAAACTTTTGAAGCTTGTGCTCTTTTCTTCAAGTAGAAGATCAGGAGCAGTTGCCTTTTGATAGTAAAGTTTGGATGAGTTTCTCCAATTATTAATACCAATTATGGGATTAATTTTAATTTCAGAATTATTTTCTGACTCAGGAGATTCATCACAATGACTTAGAGTGTTGACATGTTTAGTTGACCTAGTGTTTATTTTATGAGACTGTTGAGTCTTTTGATCAGAATGTTGAGGAGTATCAGGAATGGTTAAAGTATTTAATTTCTCATCAATTTTCTTAAGAAATTCATCCTGAGAATGGGATTGAGTAGGTTTTAACTTTGCAAACTCTTTTTTAAGTTGATCACTCGTTTTGAAAGGTTTAAACAAAGGTTTTTCTAAGATCTTAGAAGAAGATGTTGAAGATGAAGGTTCAACAGTTTTGTTAAGTTTTTCACCCAAGATTTGGAGGTATTTTTGGTGTAATTAGATTGTTCTATAAGATTTTTAAAATCCATTGAAGAAACTTGGTCATTCTCATCTTTTGTTTTAAAAGGTGAAGCAAGAATAGGTCTTTTTTGGTTATCATGAAGATTCGGGAGTTGGAAAGGAGCTGTGGGAGGAAACTCAGACTTGACGATTTCTCCTTCTTTCAAGTGCCAAATAGTTATGACGTTTGCTGATTGTGGAGTTTTGAATGGATAATCAATGTCTTGTTGGACAGAATAAGCTTGAAACCAATCAAAGAAAGGAATGTTTAACTTTACTTTATTAAGAAAGTTATAAAATTCTTCTTGAGTTAGTTGCTTTTAGTTCCCTTATAATTTTGGAAGAACCATTCTTTTTGAGGAGACATTTCCTTAGAATTAAAGTCTTTCCTAAGGATTTCTTTATCTATAATGAACTTAGATAACATCATAAGATTCATGCGTAGAGGAATAGATTGGAGATTGAATAGATTTTGGGGATTGGATAATTTTTTGTTCATTTTCTTCTTCCTTTTGAGTATATGAAGGTTTAGGAATAAAAGAAGAGGTGTCCAATCCTTGAAGATGGAGATTGAACCTACTAGGTTCAGAGATTGTAGAGAAAGATCTCCTTGAAAGAGCTGATTGAAAATCTTCAGAACGAAAATCTTGAGTTTGAACAGACGTGGAAGAAATCGCGGAGCTAAAAGAGTTTCTTCTGTCGAATGTGATTTCAACAGCACCACTTGGGAACTGCTTTACTTCTCTGAAGTTTGGACTGGCTCTAGGTTGAGCAGGTGTTGCCTTCTCAAGACGCCATCTTTCTGGAAGTATAACGTCATTCCAACAAATAGTTTTGGGCACAGTCATGTTGGCTTTAGACATGTCAATGAGAAACAAAGTAGTTTCCCCAGTTTTCTTAGGTTTAAGAACCCTAGATATGGAAGAATTCAATACTTTATACTGAATCCTATAGAGTAAAGCTGCTGGAATAGATCCGGATTTCATGTCCAAATCACTTGTCTCAATATTCAATGTTAAGACATATAAGATATTTCTATCTTGAAGACTGACCATACGATCAGGATAGCAGTTGAAAAAGATTGGTCCATTACTTAGGCTTGTTTCAACAATTCCAAGTATAGAATCTGTGTATTTGTTATGCCTAGTGTCACGAAGGCATAAGAGAACAGAGGCATTGAGACCTTCAATTCCAAGAGGTTTGATAGCAACTTGGACACACCCTATAAGAAGATAATTATAATTTTGTTTGTGAGATTGAATTGATGAGCTTGACAGTAGTTTAAACTCTTCAAATTCATTGTCTAGAGGGATATTTCTTTCAACTGTTCTAATGATATAGTCAGATTTCCGAAAGAAGTTTCCTTCAGGTTTGTATAGTTCATTTGTTGGAATTTTGGGAATTTCCCAGTTATCCAGATCTTGATTGATATCTTCAAAGGAGATTTCTTCTTTAAAAATATTTTTTGTTTGATTTTTAACTTGATCTTTATGGATGGGAGAAGAAGATGGCTGAGATGATTTGAAAGATAGCTTAGAAGAGAAAGATTTAAACATGATAATAAAACAAATGTATTTCCCAGATATCATCACCATCATTTGGATCCATAGTAACATAGAGATAGATGTAAATTAACTTTTATCAATTGAGCATTAGATTAAGATTTCAACGTAAATAAACAATAGATTGTCAGAGATCTTCTTGATCCCTTATTCAACATCGACAAATTTGACTTACTGCCCTTCAAATGGGACTTACTGCAACAATTGAACAAGTTCTCCAGACTTTCATTTCTCATCCTACAATCATACATGCTTCTAACACATGCTAAAATGTTAACATAAAGCTTAGATAAATAATAGATAATTTAGATCTATCCATATATTCCTACTTCCCCATCAGGCTAGATTTGGCAGAAGATTGTTGAAGATGATCACTGTAGCAGAGCTGATGATAGAATGACATGAGCACGATGTCGGCAGTAGTGACGCAAGCAGTTACGCAATCAGAAGTGTCGGCAGACACTATAGCAAAAAATCCATAGCATAATCTGCTTTGGTTTGTTTTGAAGAGGAAGTATCCTCAACTCTTTGGGTGGATGACCCAGTTTGGGGTTGGGTTGATGACCCAGATTGTTGCTGGGCTGGAGAGTCAGACCTTCTTGAATACAGTTTGAATCTGCCCCTACAAAATTTTCCCATCCTTATGATCCCATTGGTTACAACTATTGGGATTATGAATTAGCCTGGACCAATGTATTCTTTACACAAAATAAAAAAAATAAACACCCTTCAATAATCAAAATGATATAATTTTTTGGGTAAAAGTAGCCTGTAGATAATCTTATCTAAAGTGGCTACAGAAATATTTTATATATATATATATATATATATATATTTAAGATATTCAAATGAATTTATCATTTCGTGATTAGTCTGATTTGAGACTGGTCTAGTATTAAGATGGATCATTGTATAAATCTCAATCGTACTTCAGAAGAGTTACATAAAAATCCTTCATTAAGTAGAAAACAAAAATAACCAACTCTAAATCATTATGGAGTTGATCAAATTCTTAGTTGAATCATTAACCTATAATTAACATAAATATTTGAAAGATCAAATATCAGTTCTATTCTCAGAAACGTATTCGGTGCAAGTGTAAGGCCAGAAATTGCACGATTGTGACACGTGTTAGACCAGAAATGCAACACGTTAGCAGAAACATGGAACAAAATACTCGAGCTTCACAAACATAACAACACCGTGTCCACAAAAATCCTTAACCTCGGTAACCTTAGCCTCAGGACCTCAACTTCTACATTAATATTTGCCCCAGTTTTTGTGTGATTTTCCGCAGTCTTGTACACTGAACTGACCAAATTATCTTTTCCTTTCTCTCGCATCCTTAACCAATAAACACATAAATATTCGTGGACATGGCAACAGCCTTGTCCACAACCAGCGTGTTTTCCTGGAGGAATCGGCAACACATGCATATGCCACCCTCTTCAGAATCACTTTGCCACTTTTCACTCCAAAATGGAGTTCTAAGAACTGTAGCTGCTTCAGTCTCGAAAGACAGTTGTTTGGTTTCTAGAGAAAGCGAGAACTGTTCCACTTTGTTGGTTAACAGAAGAACAGTTTTGGCTTCTGGGGTTTCCTTGTTGGGTTTTCCGGGAGAGAGTTTGGCAGTGGTAAAACAAGGTCCTCTAGCAGGGAGAATCCCTGGTCTCTCCGAGCCGGATGAACAAGGTTCGTTTATTTTGGATCATCAAAGATTGTATTTATTTGGAGAGACAAACCCTTCTACCATTTATTTCTATTCTCTAGTCCGTAATTGTAGTCTGTTCTGTAGCAAACGAAATTTGCCATTGTTTAGTTTTGTTAGGGATATCCTAACTACTGACTAAGAATCCACTAAAAGATACACTGATAGGATATTGTAATAACCAAATAATTACAATCGTATTACTATATCTTAACCGTTGATTTCCGTCAATCAACAGTTATTATTTATTGCGAATTAATAATTAATTAATGAACTTGATTTGAAAAATAATAGCCGTTGATCGGCGGAAATCCACTGTTAAGATATGGTCACTCAACCGTTATTATTTATTGCGAATTAATAATTAATTAATGAAATTTGATTTGAAAAATAATAACCGTTGATTGGCGGAAATCCACTGTTAAGATATGGTACCGTTGATTGGCGGAAATTCACTGTTAAGATATGGTAGTAACATTATTTGATTGTTACATTATCCTGTTCCAAAGATAAATACTTAATTATCTTAACAACTATCAAATAACAAATCTACACTTAAGATAGAGCCCTTATCTCAACCTAGAGGAAGTTGAATCCTAACTACCGGGAGATCTACATAAACCCTAAAGGCTAAAGACCCAGGTATACACTTTTTGACCTATTTACTATTAATACTCAACACTCTGCACCCACCCACGTCTTGGCTATAAGCCTATTGCTTGTGCACAGGGATTGGGATAAATCACCCAAGATATCTATCTCTAGATATCTCTGAGCGCATAACATTGTCTATCTCTAGATATCTCTGAGCGCATAACATTCCGAATAGCACTACGACCTAACAAGTTTAAAAGAATTCGTTATTTGGTTGAACTGTTTAATACTCAATACCCTTTACGAGGGTAAAAAGATTTCATCAAGCTACTAATTACCAAATGGTCATTCTAGGAAATAAAAAATAAAAATTGCCTTCCATTTGTAGGCTCAAGGCAGGCGGTGTTTAGGGGCGTGCTTTGGATTAGTTTATTTTTAGATTGAACTTGTGCTTTTACAAGTTTTGAAATTCGAGTTCCAATTGTCTCTTCTGTTATGGATTTTAAGTATATCTGTATGAGTGACATAATGTGGGCAAGTATTTGATCAGACAGGTTGGAGGACATACCGCAGGCCAGATGAGAAGTCAGGAGGACATGGTGTTGGATGGAGTCCTATTATCCCATATGCCTTCTCAGTGCCTCCAGAATGGGAAGAGGTGATGATTAATAATATCTTCTATTTAAAGTTTGAAAATAATCCTATAAGATTTCTGTTCTGTCTCAACTGGTCCCAAGTATTAAAAAGTCTTAAGTATACATTGGAAATTCCTTAAATGAGCATATGAAATAACTTATTTCTCTTTTTGTGTGAGCAATTTACTTATATTTTTATCAGAAAGATATGTTGTTGTAATTTTCTCACATTTGATCATCTGGAGGATATAATCTCTGCCTTTTGTTCTTCTGCTTGCTACTTCTGTAAACCTCACCATTCATCTGCGTAACAGGTACCGGTATCAATAGCGGATCTTGGTGGCACAGAGATAGATTTGAGATTTGCCAGCTCTAAAGAAGGACGCCTGTTTGTCATTGTTGCTCCTGTTCTTAGATTCTCTGATAGTGAGTTTGCCTAATTTTCTTTATCCATTTTGGTTTTCTAGAGACAAGGAAAAAAAAAATTGATAAAGAAAGAACATGGAAACTGCTTGGTAGAATTTCCACGTATTACTAGTTTTGGATAATAACATTTTTACTATACAGACCTTGGTGATGATGCTAAAATAGAACAAATCGGACCTCCAGACAAAGTGATCAATGCATTCGGTCCAGAAGTGATTGGGGAAAATGTAGAAGGGAAGGTTCTTAGTGCAAGTGTTGCAGAACATGAAGGAAGAACTTACTACCAGTTTGAGTTAGAGCCTCCTCATATTTTTATTACTGCCACTGCAGCTGGCAATCGCCTGTACTTGTTTGCTGTAACCGGCAGTGGTATAGATATTTATCCTTTTCTAAGTAGTTTTGAACTATGAAGCAGCGATACTCCGAATTTTTTTTTCTTCAACATATATGATATGCGTATCGGAAATGTATTGTATCGTATCGACGAATTAATGGTCGTATCGAGAACATATCGAAAATGTTGTGTCGGAGTCGGTGCTTCATAGGTTTTGAACAACCATAAAGAAATTATATAATGTACGATAAAAAAAAGAGTATAAAAAAGAGTATACAAGAATTAACAGATTAGAATCTAATGTTGTCTTAATTGCAGGCCTTCAGTGGAAGAGACACTCCAACGATTTGAAGAAGATAGCTGACTCTTTTCGAGTTGTATAATTAGGATGATCTGTGAATTTAGAGATCATACGTATGCAGCTTTCAGTATCTGTAATGTACTATAACAAAGAAGTTGTTTCCCACTACTTTGTCTGATTGGGATTTCTGTGAATTGAGAGATCATATATGTAAATTCTTTGTACCTTCAATATACCCATGCAGTTTTGTTACATTTTTTGTTACATTTCTGTTAGAGTATTCCCTTCCTCAGACACTCACGAAGTGGGTATTTGAACTGGGTCGGCCCTTTTTTTTTTTTATGCTTGGTCTCGGTGGGAGGTAAATAATCTGTTCTGAAGTTGACATTGCTTGGTTGGTAGTTTCTGTTCTACCTTCTAAGTACACACCAAATGCTCTTCTTTCAGGCTTGATCATGAAAACAGTGGTAATTAAGAAGCTTGGTTACATAATTTTCAACAATTTAACGTTTAAGTGAAGGAGAAATTGTTCTATCCCTAGGTCCGAGCATTGCTACAAGCCTCAATAAAAGCTTAAATTGCTTATAAATGAAGGACCACAAACAAAAATTGAATTCAGGACTTCTTTGTTGGAGCTATTTGATGCTACCAATTGAGTCAACCTTCGTTGGCTTTCAACGCTTTATAATTGAGTCAACCTTCATTGGCTTTCAACATTTTATATGTGGCTTCAAAGCGCAGCGTCTATTTCCATCAACTCAGGCAACATCTTGATCAGTCACCACAAATCTAACAGCTTCAGTAATTAAGAACTATTGGAGTATTAG
>JAVKPL010004046.1:0-20894 GCA_032173675.1 Gastrolobium villosum
AATATAAATGCTGTTAGGAATTTCCTAGGACATGCAGGTTTTTACAGGCGGTTCATCAAGGATTTCTCCAAGATTGCTAAACCATTAAGCCAACTCTTGGTGAAAGATTCTGAATTTTTGTTTGATGATGCTTGTTCAAAGGCCTTCCATGTGTTAAAAGAAAAGCTTACTACAGCTCCAGTGCTTACAGCTCCCGATTGGAACCTCCCATTTGAACTCATGTGTGACGCCAGTGCGTATGCAATTGGTGCAGTCCTTGGTCAGCGTAAGGAAAAATTATTACATGTCATTTACTATGCTAGCAAAGTTTTGAATGATGCTCAGATTAATTATGCAACAACTGAGAAAGAAATGTTAGCAGTAGTTTATGCATTGGACAAATTTAGACCTTACTTGTTAGGATCTAAAATTGTTGTTTTTACTGACCATTCTGCTATTAAGTTTTTGATGACTAAGCAGGACGCTAAACCACGATTGTTAAGGTGGATGCTACTTTTTCAAGAATTTGATTTGGAAATTCGGGACAAAATTGGAGTAGAAAACAAAGTGGCTGATCATCTCTCTAGAATCCAGGCAAAAGAACTACAAGATAGTTCTGAAAAAGAAATCAATGATTATTTTCCTGATGAGAAGGTGATGGCAGTCTTTGTTCCCCCATGGTTCGCAGATTTTGCCAACTACAAAGTGGTAAGAGAGTTGCCTCCCAACCTTACAAGGCAACAACAGAAGAAATTTCTGCGAGAAGTAAGGCGTTATTTCTGGGAGGATCCACATCTATATTTCCAATGTGCTGATGGGATCCTTCGCAGATGTGTTCCGGAGTTTGAAGTGGGCCAGATTTTATGGCATTGCCATTCTTCTAACTATGGAGGACATTTTGGGGGCAATAGAACCGCGCAGAAGGTTTTGCAAAGCGGTTACTACTGGCCAACACTTTTTAAGGATGCAAGAGATTGCGTAGAAAAATGTGATAAATGTCAAAGGACAGGAAATATCTCACGAAAGGATGAGATGCCTCTGAATAATATTTTAGAGGTGGAACTATTTGATGTTTGGGGCATTGATTTTATAGGTCCATTTCCATCTTCTTATTCTAACCAATATATCCTTGTGGCTGTGGATTATGTCTCTAAGTGGGTAGAAGCTGCTGCTCTTCCCACTAATGATGCTAAGGTGGTTGTAAATTTTCTAAGGAAAAATATTTTTACAAGGTTTGGAGTGCCTCGAGCTATCATTAGTGATGGGGGTACTCACTTTTGTAACAGACATTTTGAGGGTTTGTTGGATAAATATGGAGTGAGACACAGGATAGCCACACCATATCATCCTCAAACTAGTGGGCAAGTGGAAGTCTACAATAGGGAGATAAAAAGAATCCTAGAAAAGACAGTAGGGATTTCTAGGAAAGATTGGGCCAAAAAGCTTGATGATGCACTTTGGGCATACAGGACTGCATTCAAAACTCCAATCGGCATGTCACCTTATCAGTTGGTATATGGCAAACCTTGTCATTTACCAGTGGAGTTAGAACACAAAGCTTTGTGGGCCACAAGGTTTTTAAATTTTGAACTACCCGGAGCCCAAAAGAAGAGAATATTGCAGCTAAATGAGCTAGATGAGTTCAGAAGAACTGCTTATGAAAGTGCACAAATTTATAAAGAAAAGACAAAGCAGTGGCATGATAGCAGGATCAAGCACAAAGAGTTTGCACCTGGTCAACAGGTATTATTGTACAATTCTCGATTGAAGTTGTTTCCAGGAAAACTTAAATCTCGTTGGTCTGGTCCCTTTATAGTGAAGAATATATTTCCATATGGCACCATTGAAATCTCTCCCCTGAATGATGAGAGATCCTTCAAAGTAAATGGAAATCGGCTCAAGTTTTACTATGGAGAACCTGTGAATAGAGAGATAATTTCTGTCTCTTTAACTTCACCCGATTAAACATGGTTCCAGTCAGGCTCGTGACATTAAACAAGCGCTTACTGGAGGCAAACCAGTGGATAATTTGGTTTATCTTGAAATCTAAAAAAAAAAAAAAGGGGGGGGGGGGTTAAGTCCACGCTGATAGCGTGGTTCCCACGCTATCAGCGTGGATGAGCAGAAAACTACAGAGACTACCGCGCTGAGAGCGCGAGATCCGCGCCATCAGCGCGGTAAAGGAAAAAGAGGCAGTGATAACCGCGCTCCCAGCGCGGGAATGGCGCTGCGAGCGCGGGAGTCGCGGCCAGATTTAAAAGGGGGTTCTAAACCCTAAAATCCCCATTTTCCCCACCCTCTCCCTCTCGCCGCCACCTTCCCCTCTTCCCTTTCCCCTCTTCTTCTTCATTCCCCTCTTCCCTTTCCCCTTCTTCTTCTCCCACTCCACTCATCTCCACCATCTTCCTCTTCATTTTTCTTTCTTTCTCACACTCTAGGGATTCATCACTACGTGGTAGATTTTTGTTCCTTCTTCAAATGGCAGGAGACAAGGTAAGTGTTCAACCTTTTGTTTTTAAATTTGAAATACTATTTGTTGATAGAATGATGATGATGGGTTTTGGATGATGCATGCTAAGTGTTTGACGAAATGATTGAGTTAGAATTTTTTCTTTCTTCCAAATGCTCATGAAAAATGAGATGAGTGGATGATGGTTACAATATTTTGCCTATAATAGAAATGCATGCTAGGTATTTTACCTAAAGTATGAATGTACACATGCCACTGTTGCGATCCTATTTTCATATTCATACCATGTCTTTGCTGTCATATTGGTGTCCGAAATTTAAATGCTATTTTGGTCTGCCTTATTATTACTGGTATGTAATATAATGAGATGATTGGACTGAGTACAATGTTACCATACCATATGCATGAGATAAATCTGGGAATTGTCATTGGTTGTCTCCTATTGTGGATTTTAATGCTGTCTATATTTGTATGCTATCTGTGTTGGAACTTTTCTGAATGCAGCAAAAGAAGGTCGGCAAAAAGCCCTCAGGTGCAGCTGGAACCAAAAGACAAAGAGCCCCTGCTCTGATAGACTTTGATGGTAACCAGTTTCTGAATCCGGAAGCCCAAGACCGGTACCAGAACTGGTTTTTAAGGAAGAAGATCATACCGGAACGAAGGATAAGCAGTCTCCTGGCGGATGACTGTCCGGTGAGCATTACGATTCAAAGGAGGAAATGGAACAAGTTGATACAACTTCCAAGGGCAAGCTGCAGCACCATATTGCGCGAATTCTGTGCCAATGCTGACAAGGACACAGTGGACAGAACAAGAAAAAGTTGGGTCAGGGGGAAAGAAGTATCTTTTACAGCCTTCCAAATTGAGAGGTTGCTGAACACCTCTTGGGAAGCAACCCAATCTTGTTTCTTTACAGACACATTCAACAGGATGCAGCCTGTTGACGGATTGTATAGGGAAGAAATGCCAGCTTTGGCTACCACTGTTCGGGAAGGCATCACTCAGCCATATTCTGCCTGGAAAGCCAAACAAGGCCAGCCAGAAGTGCCAGAAAAATTGGATAGGCTGGACCTCAATGAAGAAGCAATTTTCTGGCACTCCTTCATCAATTCCACCATCATAGCTTCTACTAATTTAAGTGATGTCAATGTGGAAAGGGCAGTATTTGTAACAGCCCGTTACGTACCGGTATTGTTAACATTGATTATGATATTAAACGCAGTTACAATCACAGTAATTGGGTTAATTAAATTACGGGCAAACTTTTTCTTTTATTTATATTCCTTTTCATAACAATAACTTTCTTCCGTAATCAATTAATACAATACTATAATTGTAAATGCAATACGCGGAAGCATTCAGCTTAATCAACAACACTAATCTTTCTTTTTATCAAACTCATTTAAACTCATCAAATTACTTTCATATCTTACCATGTTCTACCCCTTTACATTAGTTACGCGTGGTTACAAACCACGCACCATGTGGAGTTCTACCCATCAAGTTAAACCCTTTTCTTTTAGTCCAGAAAAACTCAAATTTTCAAAATTTACACTGTGGTAATCGATTACCAGTGGGTGGTAATCGATTACCACCTGTCAAAAATGAGGCAGTAGCCAAATTTTGACCTCCTCTGTTCTGGTAATCGATTACCAACCTTGGGTAATCGATTACCTCACATGGTAATCGATTACCAAAGCTCAGTAATCGATTACCAGTGAAGACAGTAGCCAATTTTCGTCCCCTGTTGCATGGTAATCGATTACCATGCTTGGGTAATCGATTACTATGCAGTAAAAGTGACAGATCACAGCATTTTAAGCCCAAGAAGGGTTGTGTAATCCATCCCTAACATCTTAGTATTCCACACAACACTTAAACATACTCTAATTTAGGCTCTAGGCCCTTCAAACATACATTTTCCATTCATTAAAACATCATTTACAAGTCTTTAATCCAATGGCCATATTACAACAATTATGGACCATTTTACAACATCTTTGCCAAGGCTTCAATTACAATGAATGTGGCAATGGACAAGTCCCATGCTCACTCAAATACACAATATATACTAAGGTCCTACATATACATCATATTGAAGAATCTAACATGTATTCATGAACATACAAGCATGGCATTTTCAACATGCACAAGTTCATGGCCTAAGTCTAAAGCATAAAACATATGCAAGATGTGTCTCAACCAAGTCCTCAACATGCTGTGCCTCCAATATGCACCTCATGCTCCACTCTTCCAGGCTCAACCTGACCTGAAATGATGCCCCAAAACACGGGGTGAGATATATAAATATATCTCAGTAAACCAAGGGCCCTGGAGGTTTCTCCACCCCATGGCTCACTCAATGTGCAAATATAACATCATACAATATGCAAGCAATGCAATATCACCCACCAACTGGAGACAACCCAAGAACATCCACTCATGGATTCACGTTCAAGGACTCCATCATATAACTCCCGAGACAATCCTGGCGCCTCTCCCATGGTTGAGAAGACTCCATGGCAATACCCAACCGGAACTCCTCATGAGCCCTATCCGGCGGATGTCCCCGTTTGGATCATCCTGGCGCCGCTCCCAAAGTCGACTCCACGGCAAAACCCGACTGGCATTCTCACAAGGACGAACCCAGCGGATGTCCAAACTCCACACACGTCAACTGGCCAGTGACCAAACAATTTTCATAAAATCCAAGCAATATGCATACAAGCACACAATCACACAATGCCATAATCACATAATCCAACCACAACCTTCCACTAGGTGTGGTGGAGCACACAAGGGCTAAACCCCAATTCGAAAGGTTACCTCAATACCGAGCCCATGCTCCAAACGTAAGCTCCAAGCTTACCCGCTTCCAAAGCGTCCAAAAGAGGCAACCTAGATAATCCACAACATGATTATCAATACAATTCCAATGTCAACCATTCATTTACACAATTAATTATCATTTAAACCACCTAGGCCAAAGGCTATTTTTCCATACCATTTTACTCCAATCTCTTTTATAGGTTAATTTGCCAATTACACCATGAATCACACATTCTTTCTTCTCATTCCACTTTACCACACTATACCACCATCCAATTAAACATCATTTTCAATCATTCAACTTCCACTACATCATTTTTATATCATTTTTCCTCACTTTTCATCATAATTCGGATTCCTCAAAAAGGTATGCCCCAAGGCTTTTCAATTCATTTTAACACTCATACTAATCATGTAGTCATATTATCAACCTATACCAATGGTCCACCATTCAATTATTCAATTACATCACTTACCCATTTTCATGAAATTTCCACAAATTTTTCCTAAGTAAAAAACCTAACTTTTTCACCAAAATTTATCATAGCATTTCTAGCTTTCATGCATCATTCTAAGGCCTTTTCATCTAATAGCATTTTTCCATTTGGGCTCTCTATCATCACACATCTAGAATCAAAGATTCAAAGCATAATTTCTAGATCTACAAAATCAACCACAAAAGTACCATAAATATACTCACCATCTCGTGTAGGAACACTACCAAGGCTCCATCAATCCAAAGGAGATCCAAAACTCTCAAAAACTCCAAGAACATCATAGGGGTCGGATCTGAGTTTGTCCATTTTCGCCCCAAGGAGGTGGTTTCATGGCTTCTATGTGTTACCAATGGATCTAGAAGGTTGTTTACAATAGATTTCAACACCAAAATCAAGTGATTTGGTGGAGAAATGAAGAAATGGTGAAAGATGGAGGAAATGGTGTTTTTGGTCCACTTGCAAGGGCTGTGCGCGAGGAAGAGAAGAAAAAGAGAGGAAAGAAAGAAGAAAAAGAGGGTGGGGCCAAGTGACTTCGGTCACACGGGTCCCACACGCGATCTAACTTTAATCCCGATAAAATTTCCGATCATAAATTCTTAATCTACATATTTTTCCAGTCCATAACATATTTTTATTTCTCCAAAATATTGATAAAAATTTCACACCTATTGGTACACTCACACCTCAGTATTTTAACACTAAAAAAATCACTATTCATCAATTTTTCCCAAATTTGCCTATTCACTCAATTTTCCGTCATGATTCCATTTCCAGCATTATCTTTGTCATATTAAATCTCTAACTCCATTTTTTATGCCTCGGTTAACGTCTTTGGCAAATTACCATTTTGTCCTTTTTGCCCATTTTGGCCCTAATTCTCGGATTTTCACTAATCCTTCCCTCTTAATCCCATATTTTATCACATAGTTTCACATTTAATTTTCCGAGGTGTTATAGTATTGCTATATACTCTGCTGGGAGATTACAATCTGCATATTGGAGCTATTCTGTCTGATAGAATAGCCCACATCATTACTCATGGGAGGTTAGATTTTAGTCTGGCTCACTGCTCCCTCATTGAGCAGCTTTGCATACAAGCAGGGGTAGAAATACCAGATGATGAGCCCAGAGATGTAAAGACAAAAGCAGATCTAACACAAAATCAGTATAATGAAATGCAGAAGGAGTCCAGAAGGCAAGTTATCTGGAAAGCATCTGGCGGTGCTGTTCCACCACCTGCCCCAGTCTCAGCACCATCTACATCTACTGACTCTCAGTTGCTCCAACAGTTACTAGTTCAGAACAACTACATGATGAGCATGTTGGAGAGATTGTGCTTGGATAGGGGAATTGACACAGCTGGATTAATGGGTCAAGTTCCACCTGGTACACAGGCGGGTCCATCTATGCCTTCCACTACTGCAGATGATGATACCCTCGGTGATTTTGAGGCTGATGAGTTTATGGATGACATCTGAGTTTACTCCTCCAGTGTCATTTAATGCATTTTGTTTAATTTTCTTGAAACAATTTAGTTTTACATTTTGAAAACAGGGTTGAACAAAGTTAAGGTTGCTGGAATTTTAAATTGGTTTACATTTTCTTGATTATTTTGCTTTGGATATTAACAATTATGTGTGTACTCCATCTGGCAGCCTACGCTATAATCTAGATTAGTTTGTTGCTGAGGACAACAACATTCTAAATCTGGGAATTATCGCATACATGCTGAATGCAAGATTGCAAGGTTGATGAATATGGTGGAACTACACCATACACTATGAAAAGGAAGTCTTGTATTGAAAAAGAAAAAAATTCTCAGGTTCAAATATACTTGATTAAATTCTGGATGCATAAACTGCTAGCATGATATTGTATAGGCAATTTCTTTCAACTAGTATGTCTGAATTTCTAGGCTTGAATGATTAATAAATGCCTAAATGATTATTTTGGAAATCTAGTTTGACATCATAGCTAGTGAGCTTTTGTGCCCAAACACTTATTTTGAGAGACTTCACTTTGATAACATTCTAGAACTTGCTCTGTTTCTCTGAGATGCATGCTATGATTGAAATGATTAAGGAAAATTTTATTCTGTTAACCATGGCCAAATAACCTACATAAATAAATTTATCCATTGCTAACCCCTTTGAGCCTGAAGCCTTTGTGTTCATACTTCCTGTTGAGTGCTTAGCCATATTCCTATTGTCTTACCTTAATTGAGATTGAATCACTGAGGTTTTTGAAATAGAACAAAGAAATTGAGGTAAGCTCCACAGAGGTCAATGTAAAAGGCGACTGAATTGTGCCCTTAAAATAAAAAGAAAAAGCAAAAGGAAAAAGGGTGAATATAAAGAAAATGTGGCTGAAGGAATTAATTCCCGAAATTCTGTGGGAACATCAGTGGAGAAAAACAAATGAGTTGAAGGTGTTAAAAATGAAAAACTATCAATTTTTCAATCTCATTGTTGCTTGAGCTACTATCCATAAAATCCTACCCTTTAGCCTGGCCAAGTTACAACCTATGATGTCTTTTTGATCAATTGTGCATGTGTTAATGTTCCTCATCTTTAGGAACTTGAGAATATGAGCAAGTTTATGATAATGTTGTTGCTGTGATAGATTGAGTGATTGTCATTTCCCCAAACACTTGAGTATTGAGCATTACTTGATTATCTGGGTGAGGGGTGTGCAAACTAGATTCTAATCTTTTCATGAAAGGCATTGTTAAAAATTCTTCGCATTGATTCAAGCATGCTTAGTGTGATAATCTGTTGGCTGTACAATGTTATGTTGGATTAATCTGTTTCCTGGATTTAGTCTTGTACATTGCTAGGGACAGCAAAGTTCAAATCTGGGAATTATTTGATATGCGATCAGCATATAGGAAATTACAAGGCAAAAAGAAGAAGAAAATGACTCAATCAATGCAAGAAAGGCAGAGAAAAAGAGTAAAAACATCCAAAGTATGAATATCAAGGAAGATACACAAAAGAAGGCAAAAACATATCAAAAGAGACCTAGGTTCTCACGCTCACAGCGCGGGGATGGCGCTCTAAGCGTGGGAGGAGAAAAATTGATAGAAGATCCCGCGCTGAGAGCGCGAGATCCGCGCCATCAGCGCGGGAGAGCAAGAATTGGCAGAAACTCCCACGCTGACAGCGCGGGAGTGGCACCATCAGCGTGGGAAGCGCGAAAAGATGGGAATTCAAATTCACAAATTAGGTCAAAGTCTCTTATAAAAAGAGACTCAACCTTTGAAGAAAAAAACATATCAGAACACACCACAAGACCTAGATCCGACTGAAGGAAGAGGGCGTTCTTCGTGTTCGTCGTCCCGTTCTTGTATTCTTCTTCTTCTATTTTCAGTTCATGTTGAAATCAGATTAGCAATCATGATGTTGATTGGCTAGATCTATTTCTGTAGTCAGGGGCATGATCCCTTTGTTAACAATTGTTACAAGGATTGGATCATTATATGTATTGATTTTAATATATTTCATCTTTATCTTGCGCGTATTGATATTATTTCTGTTAGATCTGATCAACCTAATAGGGAATGATATTCTGGGGATCAGGGTTCGCAATAGTAATATTGGAATACTGATCCTGAAAGGGGATAAAGATGACTCTCCATGCATGTTCTAGGGATAGACTTGTATGGATTGCAGTCGTGGGATTTATCTACATAATGCTTATTTTCAGGCGGGATTACTAAGGAATTAGGGTTCCAACTGAAGTAAAGGGTTAGATCACCAAGGGATTGGGATCTAACTAATTATTTCTAAAAAGATGATAATTTGTCTGAGTTGTTAATTCCGATAGGTATTGTGAATCAATCCAAAGTAAAATTGGGAACAATTGGTGAATGTACCCTGGCTACAGTCTTCTTCATCACTTCTTCTACAAAAACATTTTCTTTATTTATTTTAAGTCTTTTTCATAAAAACCTAAAAACAAGTCTTTACATTTTTAGTTACCATAGTGTGGAAACACAAATCGATTAATCTAAATTAAGAGGACTGGTTATAGTAGTAATTGTTTTCCAATCCCTGTGGAGACGATCTTATTTATCACTTTATTACTTGGAACGATCGGTGCACTTGCCGAATACGCAACACTAACCCGCGAGCCAACCCTAACCCGACTCGGGTCGAGCCGGGTTGGATTTCCTGGTTCATTTTTTTTTTCGAGCCAACCCGACCCGACCCATTTTTTGGGCTGAATGCGGGTTGGGCCGGGTCGAGCCGGGTTGGCCCGTTTTGCCAACCATATCACAGAGGTATTATATGGATTTTGTTGTTGGGTTGCCCAAGACTCAGGCTGGATATGATTGTATATGGGTTATTGTTGATAGGCTTATGAAGTCTGCCAATTTTCTGCCAGTGAAGGTGATTTTTAGTACAGAACAGTTGGCCCAACTCTTTCTGAAGGAGATTGTGAGACTTCACGAGGTGCTTGAGAGCATTTTGAGCGATCGGGACCCGAAGTTCACATCTCGCTTCTGGGGAGCACTGCAGCAGACTTTCGGCACTCAGTTGAGACTGAGAACAACTTATCATCCGCAGACTAATGGTCAGACAGAAATGACTATTCAAATCTTAGAGGACATGCTGAGAGCCTGTGCCCTGGAGCAGGGTAAGGCATGAGATATGTACCTTCCACTAGTAGAATTCCGTATAATAATAGTTTCCATTCCAGTTTGGGCATGGCACCATATGAGGCATTGTATGGTCGGCAGTGTAGATCACCCACTTGTTGGACTGAGGTTAGAGAGAAGCAAATGATTAGGCCAGGCATGGTACATGACACTTCTAATAAGATCAAAATGATGAAGGTTCAATGGGATGGAAGGACGCCTGAGGAGGCTACTTCGGAGCATGAGGATGAGATCCTCCGGCTATATCCTGAGTCTGTTTCCAGGTATGATCTAATTTTGCGGATAAAATCCTAAAAAGGTGGGGTGAGTATAATAACCCTCACATGTAGTGTGTAATTAATTATGAATTAATGATTTTAATCATGTTTTTGAAGAATAATTATAAGAATAGTAGAAGAAAAAGAAATATAGTCACCTTTGGTGAAAAAGAAGTTAAAATAACTGTTAAGGGGTAAAAATACGGATAAACAAACTTACCCTAAAGTGAAAAGTAAAATTATAAATATCACCACAAAAATATTATGGACTAGTGTGCAAAGTTGGAATGAGACTTAAGTGAGCGGGATAGGTAAACTTATACCGACTTGGATTACTTAACTTCCTTTAAAAGGAAAGAACCATGTATCTATATGTCATGTCAATATTTTGAGAGCATAGGGGATGTCTATGCCATGCTGCTAGTTTGTATATGTTGTAGAGATGCATGCTCAGGTCTATGTTACTTATTTAATTGTATCTCTTTTATTTATTTGATGTAATTATATAAGTAACATCATGGACATTATTTTGAGACAGTATGATTATAAGATAGCCCATGCCATTGATGGCTGGGTAATATGGTTCATGTCTGGATTATATTAAACCCTCAATCAGGTTGAAATTACTATAGTGGAAATTATCCCAGTAGTCCGAAATACAGAGGAAATGCTGTCCGTTTTATTTTGGCCATGGAAGTAAAAAGGTTTGCAATACATAAGAAAAAGGATAAAATTTATTTAGTTAGCTTCCGCATTAATTAAGTTGAGCATGCTGCGCTTACTATTATATGAATGTTAATTAACCGGCTGTAGATAAGGCGTTACATTTTATGTTACAACAAGCACCAGTGGTCTAGTGGTAGAATAGTACCCTGCCACGGTACAGACCCGGGTTCGATTCCCGGCTGGTGCATGCTTATGAGGGGCTATGAAGAAAATCGTAAGTGATGGTGGGTCCCACACTAGCACAGTCTCTGGAATCCCTCTCTTTCGGGTTTTGTTTCGATTCATTCATGCACCCCATTGTTGGAAGCTTGCCAGGAGCCGCTCCTTGTCCATGCCCTTTCGCACCGGCGACCACTCCCCGCCCTCATCAGCGCACGAGATGTTACATGCCCACCAGCTTCCACCTGGTTCGGCCTCGAACCACACCGTACTAGAAGAGAGGCCCTGCTCTGATACCACTTGTAACGCCTGGCAACTTGTAAGGATCAACGACTGTCCCCACACTCAAACACGAGACTTTTCGTAAGTGATGGTGCATGCTTACGAGGGGCTATGAAGAAAATCGTAAGTGATGGTGGGTCCCACACCAGCACAGTCTCTGGAATCCCTCTCTTTTGGGTGTTGATTCGATTCATTCATGCACCCCCGTCGCTGGAAGCCTGCCAGGAGCCGCTCCTTGTCCAAGTCCTTTCGCACCGGCGATCACTCCCCGCCCTCATCGGCGCCCGGGATGTTACATGCCCACCAGCTTCCACCTGGTTCGTCCTCGAACCACACCGTACTAGAAGAGAGGCCCTGCTCTGATACCACTTGTAACGTCTGGCAACTTGCAAGGATCAACGACTGTCCCCACACACTAGCACGGGACTTTTCAGCGTGCTTTGTCCTCTCTCGCACACTTCCCAGGCAAATTAATTCTTATAAGCCATTCCCAACTGTTCTATTCCACACCAGCACAGTCTCTGGAATCCCTCTCTTTCGGGTGTTGATTCGGTTCATTCATGCACCCCCGTCGCTGGAAGCCTGCCAGGAGCCGCTCCTTGTCAATGCCCTTTCGCATCGGCGATCACTCCCCGCCCTCATCAGCGCCCGGGATGTTTTGCACTTCAGCTTCCGCCTGGTTCATCCTCGAACCACACCGTACTAGAGGAGAGGCCTTGCTCTGATACCACTTATAACGCCTTCAAGAATCAATGACTATCCCCACATACTAACATGAGACTTTTCAGTGTACTTTTTTCTCACTCGCACACTTCCTCTAGGGAAAACTTCCCAGGAGATCACCTATCTCAGAATTGCTCCAAGTCAAGCACGCTTAACTGTGGAGTTCTTCCATTCTGGGCTACCGAAAAGAAGATGCATGTAGTACCAATTAATTCTTATAAGCTATCCCAAACTGTGCATTCTCATACCTACACAGTCTTTGGAATCCCTCTCTTTCAAGTGTCGATTCGACTCATTCATGCATCTAATCCCCCACTGGAAGCCTGTCAGGAGCCGCTTCTTGTCCATGTCCATTCGCACCGGCGATCATTCCCCGCCCTCGTCAGCACTCAGGATGTTACACAAGTATTCAGATTTTGTCAACATAATAAGCAAAAAAATAGTGTTCAGAGAACACCTGTTTCGTTTGTCTTATTGATTGAAAAGGACTTGAAGTTTTAGCTCTTCTTTTGGAATTGGCCGGAACCATTACAATTGTACACATAGGTCAGGTTGGATCCTTTATTTTAAAATAACAGATACTTCCATAGTTGGAGAATAAATCAGACATGGAAATAATATTTTTTCACAAAAAAGGAAAAACCAAAGATTCTGCCGGGGAACAAAAATAAACAGGGAAAACATCATCAAGGAGAGTGCTCAATAATGGGTGCATAAACAGATACAAGGAGGATATGCTTATGACTAATATGTATATCCCTTTTCTCCCTTCATTTTTCGCCGCCACCCTTAGCTTCGCTTTCACCCAACACCTTCCAGGAACCACCTTGTTCCTCTCATTTTCTCTTGTTTTATTCATGAAAAAGAAGAAACCAAAGACTATGACAAGGTAAAAAGCTAAAAGAAAGGGTGCAACATTGTCAAGAAGAGTGCTCAATAATGTGTATATAAAAACAGGCACTAGTAGGGTATGACTAATCCTGGTACAACATATTCAAGGCACAACACTACTCAGTTTTTTTTCCATGGCTCTACTAATCCTCTGCATGTCAGCTCTTTTCTTCTTTCTCCTCATAACCCTTATAGTACAAAAACAAGGAAGGAAACTGAAGAAAACTGACTCAACTTACATCATACCCCCAGGGCCCAGAAAGCTACCTATTATAGGTAATATACACAATTTGGTAGGCTCTCATCCCCATCGAAAATTTAGAGATTTGGCCAGACAATATGGACCCTTGATACATCTCCAACTTGGAGAGGTTTCTACTATTGTCATTTCATCAGCTGAGTGTGCTAGGGAGGTTATGAAAACACATGATATGAACTTTGCAACAAGGCCTCACATTCTTTCTACAGAAATAATGTCTTATAATTCCACAAATATAGCTTTTGCTCCTTATGGTAATTATTGGAGACAATTAAGAAAAATTTGCACGTTGGAGCTCTTAAGCCTAAAACGTGTCAACTCATTCCAGCCAATTAGAGAAGAAGAGCTCTCCAATCTTGTCAAATGCATTGCTTCAGAGAAAGGAGCGCCCATCAACCTCACTCAAGCAGTACTTTCTTCGATATATACAATAACTTCAAGGACAGCCTTTGGCAAGAAATGCAAATACCAAGATGAATTTATATCAGTGAAAAAAGAATCAATTAAGGTTGGTGGAGGTTTTGACATCGGAGATTTGTTTCCTTCTACTAAATGGCTTCAAGTTGTCACAGGTTTGAGGCCTACACTTGAGAGGTTGCATCTTCAAAATGATCAGATAATGGAAAACATCATAAATGAGAATAAAGAAGCAAAGTCAAAAGCCAAAGATGACCAAGGTGAAGCAGAAGAAGATCTGGTAGATGTTCTCATGAAATATGAGGATGGTAGCAACCAGGATTTCTTCTTAACTAAAAACAATATCAAGGCCATAATACTGGTAAGGATTACAGCCTCTTTCAAAAAAATTTATGAAGACAATCTTGCTCAGCGGTAAGCTTGCTTGCCGTGGTGTGTCAGGTCGCGGGTTCGAATCAGCCTCTCTGCAAAAAGCAGGGGAAAGGCTGCCTAGAGTATTCCCTTCCCCAGACACTCACGAAGTGGATATTTGAACTGGGTCGGCCCTTTAATCTTGCTCACTGCTATATAATTCAGATGACAATGTTTGAAACTTGTCCCTGAATACCTTATAACTCACATATGAGATTTTTGAAGTTGTGCAATATTGGCCATATAATTCTTGTAGCATTGGATGCTGTCTGCAGGTTGTCTTTTAACTATATCTTTGGACATCCTTCGATTAGCTTAACCTTATTGGTAATTACTTTTCAGGACATCATGGGTGCTGCTAGTGAGACATCAGCAACAACAATAGATTGGGCAATGGCAGAAATGGTAAGGAATCCAAGTGTAATGAAGAAAGCACAAGCTGAGGTAAGAGAGGTATTCAATAAGAAAGGAAGGGTTGAAGAGAATTACATAAATGAACTCAAATATTTGAAATCAGTTGTCAAAGAGACCCTGAGGTTACACCCTGCAGCACCACTTTTGCTTCCAAGAGAATGTGGTCAAGCATGTGAGATACATGGTTATCACATACCAGTCAAAAGTAAGGTCATAATCAATGCTTGGGCAATTGGAAGAGATCCAAACTACTGGACTGAACCAGAGAGGTTTTATCCAGAGAGATTCATTAATAGCACTCTTGACTACAAAGGGAATAATTTTGAGTTCATTCCTTTTGGTGCTGGGAGAAGAATATGCCCAGGTATCACATTTGGTTTGAGAGGTGTTGAGCTGACCCTTGCAATGTTGCTGTACCACTTTGATTGGAAGCTTCCCAATGGAATGAAATGTGAAGAATTGGACATGAGTGAGGATTTTGGATTAACAGTTAGAAGAAAAGATGATCTAATCTTGTTTCCTTTTGCTTATGATCCTTTGCCTGCCACATGAGCTTCACAAGAAGAAGCTGAACCCTTTGGTGGTAGTGCCTGTGATATTTAGTGTCCAGAATAAGATCATCTGTGAATTCAAAATGAGACTTTGTTATGGCATGTTTCCTTTCGTTAGAAGAATCTGAAACCTTTGGTGGTGGTGTATGTAATATTTAGTTCCTACAAAAAGGTCATCTGTCAATTGAAAAAAGACTTTGTCAGTCAATTTTGGGCCGAATAAATCTTTTCTATTACTGTATTCTGTATTCCTTCAATTCAAATAGTAACGGATAAACTTCCAGTCTATTGTGTTTTAATATGCTAAAATAGGTTATTAAATTCGTAAATTAAGATCAAAAGCATGAGTAAAGAAAGGAAGTAGATGAGAATTTTAGTTGCGTTAAAAAACGTAGAAGAAGTACACACACACGTAAATAAATATAATATATAAGGATCTTTTTGACTATAAGATTAAGAAGTCTTACTATTCATCTTAGCTTCTTAGTTCTTAGTTGTCTTACAGGGATTCTTTGACTTTGGTGTAAAACAAAAGCAACTCATAACAACATCAATCCTAATATACTCATAACAGAATCAATCCTAATCACATTCTACCTAATTAATAACAAATCAGCAAGATTATCTCCTCCAAATAATCCCTCGAGCTTGATGGAAGATGTCTAACATTGCATCTTTAAAAAATGTATGAACATCCATCTAGCCTTTTCCGGACTTTATCCATTATGTCAGCATAGTGTTGCCCAGTGGTTCGAAATCCAAGGTAACGCCCCAAAGTCCGGAAATAATGCTTAATAATTCCCACCATTATCAAGAAGATTGTGTAGGGCAGGAATGGTGGGTTCCTGCACCCCCGTTACCTCAATTGACATTGGGTCTGGCGCTTTCCTCTGAGTCAACCCATGCAAATCAGTGATGCCAAGAGCAAGACTTTGGTTCATATTCTCCTTGTTCTGCGCAACATCCTCTCTATCTTCATTCGGGACCATGACCAGACTAGGTACAATATTATAGAGTTTGTTCGCAGCCTTGGATTGCTAGTGTCAACACTGGGCCCGTGCGAGTGAGGCATAGATAGGAATTTGTTTTTATTCTGTGGCCCATCAGGAATTTTAGTTGCCAAGTTATTTGTGTAGGATCGCTCAAATACAGAATTCGTGAGGACTTGTGGAGGAAAAGAACAAACTTATATTTTACTAAATTTTGTTGCTCCTTAATTCTTGGTTACATCAAGCCTATTAATAAGCAACACAAAAAACTGAGAGTAACAATGAAGAGACTCATTATAAAAGTTAATCAAGAGTCTAATAATATAATAGCCCAAAATAATTAATTAGCAAAATACATGTGATTAGATAATTAAGCATGTATTAGTGAGTAAAAATAAGTAAATTCCCTTATAAAATTAATTAGGGTCACTTTTGAGGTAAAAAGTGTACTCTGTGAAAATTAAGGGGGTATAAATGGGTGTAGAAAAAAGTGCCCAAAATATAAAAATGGAAGTAGAAATATTCCTAGAAAAATATTCCAGACTATTGGGTAAAGTTTGGTAATTAATGGAGTTGAATAGATAGACGAACCAATACCCACTTAACCTATGTTAAGTGGCTATCAGCTAAATGAGCCCTATATTCCCCAACCCCACCCGCGTGCACAGCAGCAAAGAGAGAAGAAAGAAGAGAAAAAGAAGGAAGAGAGAAGAGAAGAGAAGAGAAGAGAAAAAGGAAGAGGAAACCTTTGGGTGATCAAACCTTGAGGGTTTTGAGTGATTCAAAAGCCTAAACCACTCCAAATCTTCTCCTCTTTCACAATCCTAGCTTGGATCTTGGTGGGGAGTTGTGTAGGTTGAGATTTTTCTTCCCAAAGTTTTGACCCATTGGAGAAGTTGTGAGATTTAGGAGCTTCTACCTCCATGGAAGCTTGAGGAGTAACCAATCCTTGGTTGTGCAACCATTGGTGGTAAGATTCTACTCCTTAAACTCTATTTTCATGAAGAATCCATGATTTAGGTTTTGGATGAATAGTGTTTTGGGGTTTATGATTATGTGAGTAGATTGGTTATGTTCTAGGAAGATTGAGGCCCAGTGCATGTTGAGAAAAATGCTAGGAATGACATTTAATCGGTGGAAATGAGTTTTGATAGTCGTATGATTTTGTTTGGAAAATCACAAGATTATGCATTTGACTATTGTTAGGCTTGTTTTGTAATCAATGGTTTGGTTTGGTTGATTGTTGATATTGTCCATGTGATGCTTAGGATTGAGGCATTTGGACCAACATTGAGTAACCAACCATTGGAGCAAGCTATGGAGCAAGCTATGGAGCTCGGTTAGCTCATTGGAATTGATAATTGTGTTGTGAAGTTTGGTGAGGAACAAAGGTTAAGTTGGAAGCATTGAGGTAAGCCTTCGGACCTTGGGTGTAATTCCCTTTATTGTTCCACCAAGCCCTGAACGGGTAATGGTGTGTTGTTGTATATAAATGCAATGAAATATTGTAATGCTTTGTTATACGTATTTGCATGCTTTGGTGTGACATAGGATGGTGTTTTCCTATGTTGGTATGTTGCATGACGATGCGTAAATCATACTTGGTAGTTTAGCTGGCCAGTAGGACTATTTGCATCTGAGTATCCTTAGGACAGCTCGAGAGCTCGAGGGATTTCTCCTGGAGATGTTGTGTACACTTGCATGGATATGTATTTGCTGCATTATTATTGTCATTGCTATTACACTGTTATTGAACTATGGGGTGGAGAGATGCTCCAAGGACCCCTGGTTTACTGGATATATTCGTATATCTCACCCCGTGTGGTTGGGGACCCCCTTTCAGGAAAGGATGCTGCAGGAGCCTCTGATGGCAAGTGGCCATATTTGAAGTGATTGGGCATATGAAGATATCGTGTCATTTGATTAAGCATGTTATTTTGTAGTTCACATGTATAGGATTGCTAAATGAGAATCAATTGTCATATGCATGCTATATTTATTTGGGTGGACTTAGCCTATGCTCATGCTTTTGGTATCTCTTTTATTGATGGGAGCCAAGGAGTGATCATAGTGTTTTGTAGCTAAGTCCCATGATTTGCAATTGAAACTTGTAAACATGCTATGTTGTAATTATTGGGTATTTGCATATATGATGAAATGATATGTATGCTTCTCTTGTGTATGAGTATATAGAGAGACTAGAATTCATGTATTGAAAGGATTATATGATGTAAATTAGGTGAAAGAAGACCTTTAGGTTGGAAAACCAATTCAAAACAAAGATACCCTGTCTTGTTGTCCAATTTTCGTATCCTATACGATAGATTTGGATCCTTGTGTCTTGATGGAAGTTGTAGATATGTTTCTTAGCTTTCCATAGAGACCAAGATTGTGTAATTTGGATAAGTATAACTCAAGTTATGGTTAAAACACCACAGGTAGGTCAAACTACCCTTTTTTGGGTGCTTGCTCCAGACTGTCTACGCTCGGAGCGTGGGATCTACGCTTGAAGCATAGACCCACTGTCCCATTAATCTCCTCTACGCTTGAAGCGTAGAGTTCTACGCTTGAAGCGTAGAGAATCTGACGTTTCAGCACCTGTCGCTTAGAAACCTCATAACTTGGGCTACGGTGCTCCGATTTGAGCGCGGTTTGAACCCACGCGTAAATAATGAAAAATCCTATAAGATAATGGACAAATGGAGACTGTAATAAATGAAATGAAAGTATGGTATTAAGCTTTAATTATGTCATTCCGCAATGTATTATGGTTATGGTCACGCAATTGGGTAATTTTAATTCGGCCTGCTTTAAAAGAAAAATTTAACCGGATTTAATTGCACCAATGTGATTGTAACTGCGCTTAATATCATAAGTCAATGTTAACAAACCGGTTCTAGAACGGGGTGTTACAACCTATGGTATCAGAGCAGTTTTGTAGGGAAACTTGTGGACTATTGTTATATGTGTTTGCTGTTTAATGTTTTGTAGTTGTTTTGGTACTCTTGATGATTATTGCATTTGTGATCACTTAGTGTGAGCCTGATCAACTCATTTCTGGGTGTAACTTGTGTAGTGTCATGACGAGGAACCAGAATAACGCCGAGGCATCGAATGCAAACGCTCAGCCAGATCCTGTTTTGGCTGCTTTGGTTAGGCCACGAGGTGGTCGTGGGGCAACAGTTGGGCAGCCGGATCCTATAGTTGAAACCCTGGAAGCTGTGCACAGGGAGTTGGAAGTTAGTCGTCGAGCTAACGAAAATCTACTCAAAATAAATGAGGACACGTGGAATGCTATGACCGCAATGATGAACGAGCTGAGGGCGATGAGGGGTGCTAGACCCGAGAACCGGCAACCCTCTCCTCCTCCTCACACTGCCACGCCTACTCCACCTGCTCACAATGAAGAAGACGGAGCGGGTAATGATGAGGGTGAAGCGAGTCACCACTCAGGTAGTCATAGCCATCATACCGAGGTGCGTCAACCCCATGCAGAACATGTTGATGAACACGAAGCCGAGGAAAAAAGATTAATGGCTTTCAGAAAACATAAACCTCCTTCTTTTAAAGGAGAATATGACCCTATGGTGGCAGCAAAATGGCTCCAAGCTATGGAGAAGATTTTCAGGGTTATGAGGTGCCCTGATGCATTGAAATTGGTCTACTCCGTTTATATGTTGGAAGAGGAAGCGGAGGATTGGTGGACTAATACTGTGCAACCTCTAGAAGCTGAAGGCCGGGAAATTACCTGGCGATTGTTTGAGACGCTGTTCTTAGACAACTACTTTCCTAGGGAGGCTAGGGAAAGGAAGCAGAATGAGTATAACGATTTGAAGCAGGGGTCAATGTCTATTGACCAATATTTTGCCAAGTTCAACGAATTGGTGAAATATGCTAATTATGGGCGAGCTTTGCCCACTTCAGTTGAGATGACCTCCAAGTTTCAGTGGGGTCTGAATGAGAAGATGTCTCGGAAGATGTCAAACTGTGACATCCGAGAGTTTAGCCGGTTTGTGATCAGTGTCGGAAGGTAGAAGAGGTATATGGTGTGTCCAGTACCAAGAAGCCTTCTGAGACCCAAGCACCTACTGCCAATAAAGCAACGGGCTCTGGTTATTGGAAGAATAAAAAGATGAAAGATAAGAAGCTGAGTGTGAACAACCCAGCAAATATATTCAAGAAGCCAGGGACTCAGAAGAATTTTGTTGATAGAGGACCTCCTCCTAAGTGTAAAGGAT
The DNA here is from genome assembly GCA_032173675.1 of Gastrolobium villosum. NCBI lineage: Eukaryota > Viridiplantae > Streptophyta > Magnoliopsida > Fabales > Fabaceae > Gastrolobium > Gastrolobium villosum. The sequence continues at coordinate 20,753 of JAVKPL010004046.1, forward strand.
GTGGGAGGGAGCATAGAGGCCAGTGTGCTACCGGTGAAATAATCTGTTATAAATGTGGAAGGCCCGGCCATTACTCAAGACAGTGTCCTCAGAATGAAGTGAGGACTATGGCAGTTCAAGCTACGGCTGTTCCTGTTTCTGT
>JAVKPL010004047.1:0-21125 GCA_032173675.1 Gastrolobium villosum
TCACCAAACAATAGATAAGAGTAGGATATAATAGTTTATCCTATCATCTCCTCTTTATCGTAACCACCAAACGGGCCGTAAAGAAAATTATAAAAAAATATTAATTTTTTGTTGTTGGGTCCTCAATGAGTGTACCAGACATATAGGTAATTAAAGTGATAAGAAAGAGCCACACAAAAAAAAAGTGATAAGAAAGAATATTATTCCCACGAGAATTAGTATTTAAATCACTAATTCATTATTTTGCTTAATTGAATGAATGTAAATAATAAAATTGGACTTATAAATAATAACTAAAATTAATTAAATACAAAAAGTAAGAACAAATTAATTTATAATAAAAACAAAACCAAGAACACTATAAATAAGAACACAGATTAATATGTATAAAAAAACACAGAGATTAAATCAAGGGTTACCAATAATGAGTGATTGGGATTCCGACTTCCCCTAATTTTTTGCTTATGAAACTTAATTAAATTCGCAATCAATTCCCTTTTTAGTATAGTCAATCAATTCAACACGATTAGTTTAGATGCAGTTCTTAATCTTATAAGGACTTGCATTAAAAACCGAAAGATATAAATATTGCTTATATTCATATGTATATTTTGAGAATCATACAAAGATATAATAGCATTACCAGATCTAGTTCATAAACCAATATTCCTCTCATAATACATAAACTCTAATATACCAAAAAAACATAAACTCTATATCAATTCCCAAGAGGAAAACCCATGGAAGCATTACACATAGAATAATTCACTCAATGTTGAGAGGAAATATTACACTGAAAAGACAAATCAAGTCACATCAAGATCCCATTGGGTTCCATCGAACCTTAACACATGGAAATTAGAAATAAATAATAAGATATCTCAAGTTCAATATAGTATCCCAACAATCTCTCAAGCTCAATATAGTATCCCAGCAATCTCTCAAGCTCTATAGGGAGTAATTGAAGAAATCTTAGAACAAGAAATTAGTGGGGAAAGGGAGAACCTTCCCTATGGTTATAATGCTGAAATATCAAGTTGGCTCACTGATCTTTATCTTGATCCACACAAAAGGATGTATTTATCACAGCTCTACACATGAATATTTATACAAATTGAGTATTTAATACTATAACAACTATCCTAACAACTAACAACCAATAGAGTTAAAGCTACCTAAAAAAAGAGAATAATAAATACTAAAAAACACCTATGATGCAGAGGAGAGAGAGGAAAGAATAAATACAAATCATTTCATCTCAACTTCCTAGAGAAGCACATAGGAAAGTGGCAGACAACTAGGCTGAATATGTTGACTCTAATATAGTTGAATACCAACATTCCCCCTCAAGCTGGGCTGTATATGTTGATCATGCTCAGCTTGCTACTTAGCTACTCAAACTTGACTCTGGTAGCGTTTTGGTTAGGACATCAGCTACTTGTGAATTGGAGGACACATGATGTAAGGCAATAATTTCTGCTTCTATTTTTTCCTTAATACAATTTCTATCAATATCCACATGCTTAGTCATATCACGATGAATTGTATTTTTTACTATGCTAATAGTTGCCATGTTATCACAAAAGATTTGCATGGGTGAGTTGTGATCGAGTTTTAATTCCTTCAATAATCTTAGTATCCATATTCTTTCACAAATTACAAGTGCAAGAGCTCTGAATTCAGCTTCACTACTACTTCGTGCAACAACAGGTTTCTTCTTACTCATCTATGTTATCAAGTTTCCCCATACAAAGGTGCAATAGCCAATGATGGCCTTCTATCAATCACTGATCCAGCCCAATCTACACAGAATAAACCTCAACATCCCTATTGCAATTTTTGGAGAAGTATAAACCTTTTTCCCAACATTATTTTAAGTATCCTAGAATTCTGTACACAGCTTCCAAGTGCTATTTTGTTGCTTTGTTTATGAACTTACCAACCACGCTAACAAGGAAGCAAATGTCAGGCAGAGTATGGGTTACATAAATGAGCTTTCTGACTAATATTTGGTACCTACTGATATCTACTGGAAGACTTTCTTGAGCTAGTCCCATCTTGTAATTGGCTTCCATAGGTGTTTTAGCAGGCTTACACCCCAACATACTTGTGTCTTCTAGAAGGTCAAAAGTATACTTTCTCTCAGTTATCGAGATGCCATCTTGCTTCCTTTTAGCTTTCTTACCCAATAAATAGCTGAGTTGGCTGAGATATTTAAACTCGAATTCCTTCGCAAGGGAAAATCTCAACCTTTCTATTTCTTCATGATGATTACCTGTGGTAACTATATCATTAACATATACAATCAAGATGGTTACCAGCTCATTTGGGCCAGACTTAATGAAGAGAGTGTGATCAGTTTGGCATTGATAGCACCCTTGGCCCTTTACAATCGTGGTAATTTTTTCAAAGCATGCTCTTGGGGACTGATTTAGGTCATATAATGACTTGCGGAGTTTACACACTTTGTTCGGATTTCCTTTTGTATCAACTCATTGAGGAAATCCCATGTGAACCTCTTCCTCTAGATCTCCATTTAAAAATATATTTTTTACATCCATTTGGTATAGAGGCCAATTTAAATTCACCACGATTGACAAGAGAACCTTAATGGTGTTGAATTTTGCTACATGAGCAAAGATTTCTTGATAGTCAATGACACGAGTTTATGTGAAGCCCTTAGAAATCAACCTGGCTTTGTACCTGTTAACACTACCATTATTGCTATATTTTAAAGTAAATATCCACTTATAACCAATAATTGACTTTCCGACTGGTAGGTCAACTAAGTCCCAAGTATTGTTCTTGTTGAGGGCTATTAACTCTTCCTTAATTGAATTCCTCCATTTAGAACATTTGATTTCTTCTTGGAAGTTGTCTGGAATTGCCTAAAGAGCAGCTTTGATCACGAAGGCTTGCCTCTGATAAGATAATATTAAGCATAATTACTAATGGGTTGTCTAGTGCAAGTTCTTACCCCTTTTCAGAGAGCAATAGGCTAGTGCAAGTCATCTTCAATATTTGGTGTATGAGAGGCTTTGTCTAGGAGGAGGGTTGTTTGGTTGACAGAGATTGCTTGCTCTTCATAGGCTTCCTCTTTGGTTGCATCAATAGTTCTTAGTTCTTCTTGGTTATGAGTGATAAAAATATCAATCTCGGGTGGCACGATGGGGTAGGCTTCAGGTGGAGTAGCTGGAAAGGTTGGATTGAGTATAAAGGAGTTTACGGTGCCTTGGTATTCTGTGAGAGTAACAATTGGACATTTATTTGACTATCTTGGATCTCTCTCCCCCTGAATGGGCAATTGGTTATCATATAATCAGTCTTCAAGATTTTTGACGACTTGAATTAGTATGTTGATAGGGTTGAACCAGTTATTGACGAATTTTTTGTAACACCCCCAAATTTCTAACAATTTATAATAACATAAAATTTCTAAAATCATAAATAACTGTGCAATTAAAACTAACCAAATTTGTGAAATGTTATCGCTGCACTTGTTCTATGGACAAGTGCAAGGCTAAATTTATTACATTAAAATAAAACCAAAGACTAAAGTTTTAACCAAAGGAAATATGTCTTATGCATTTATTAAATCTCATAAAATTCCTAAACTTAGGAACTAGTTAGAAATATCTGATTCGTTATCCTCATTGCCCACAGCTAGCGCCATCCTTTGCAACCTATTTCACTGAAAATCTGCTCCCTCGAAGGATCATTGCAACCAAACAACGACAAACACAAACAATCAACAAAGCTGGTATTCCCAATCATATATACAAAAATAAAAAATAATTCATAATAATCAAATCAAGTATCAACTCGTTATTATTTATATTAATATTTATTTAGTTCATTTAGTGGGAAAAGAACTATGGTAGACTTGAGAAACACTGTTACCAGTCTACGCCGTGACCCGGAAAACCTTGTTGCCAGCCACATTAATTAAAATTGGCCATATCAAAATATCAAATCCTAGTGCGCACATCTCTTCTCAAAGTTGCTACTAGTACCCTCGGAAATCCTATTGCCAAATACCACTTTGGGAAGAATTGAAAACATCATTGTCACATTATGTAATATCGAAGGCATAAAGCCCAAAGGTTGTGTTCATTAATTTCAGGAGGTACCATCCCAAAAGCTATCTTCCCACTATTATTTATTACAATCACACACAATCAATAAAATTCAATCTTATCACAATTCTTATAATTGAAAATTTTTCTCAATTTTTTTTCACAATTTCCACATCAATTTAATCAAGAGTATAATTTTCAAATTCAATTTTTCAAAAATATCATAATTTTTATATTCAACATCTACCAGAGTAAAATCCAAATCCAATCATCATATCATAATTCAAATATTCACATGTATTAAAGTAAAGTCAAAGTCCAATAATTAATCCAATTAATTTTTAGAGGTTAAAATAATTTAATTTAAATACCCTAAGGGTTATATATAATATATGAAAACATCCTAAGATTCCCCAAGGATTAAGATTATATTTAACAAATTTAATATAAAATCATCCTATGATCACCTAGATGATTACGTATACCAAATTTCATCTAAAACTAATTTAAGATGCCTTAAGAATCAGGATTACCTGGTCTCCGTGTTTGATGACTTCTAATAGGAAAAACGATTAGAGAAGATAAGCACAGTCGGTAGCCAGAAAAATAATAACAAAATAAAAACTTGAAATTTTGAAAGTGATTTGGTTTGGTTAGGTTAAGCCCCTATTTATAGCTGAAGTTTTGTAACTGAGATATTAATTATGGTAATATCAAAAGTCATCATATTTATTTCAATCATTGAAACTGCAGGTAATATCAATGGTCGTTATAATTACATTAATTATCCTTAATATATTGTAACTATCACATTTAAATTAAAATAACTATTCATATTGCCCCACAAAAAAAAAATAACTATTTGCGTTGCCAATTAAATGATAACCAATGCCACTAACATTCAATGTCAATCAAATATACCAATATTTATAACACCACTTTATGCTAAACCCAACATGTCTGGCATGATATAATTATACACATAAGGGTACACATTATTATTATTATTATTATTATTATCATCATCATCATCATTATTATTTTTATTATTGTTTTTCATGAATTATCACATTCTTCCCACCAAATTTCAAAGAACACCTCTGTCAATAAGGGTAATGGGTGAGTAACAATGATACGACTGCGAACACCATTAAACGAAGGTTGAGACCAAGAAGGAAGTGGTAGATATGTTCCCTCTCCATATACTTGTGGAAGATTTCTGAATAGCCAGTGCACCCCCACTCCAAGGTCTTATAAGTGTCCACTTGCTGGCAATTACGCATTAGGGTATTATAATATTGGGTAACATTTAACTCACCTTTTTATAGGTCTATTAAAACCTTTTTAACCAGAAATAGAGTTGTTGTGTTATCCTTTTTGGAGTGTCCTGATATGACTCAATCCCAAATTTGTTTGGTAGACTTGCACATCATGTAGTTTTCTCCCATTTCAGCAGTCATGGAATTAATGAGCCATGACATAAAGAGGTTGTTTTCTAAGTCTCACTGCTCATGTTTTGGAACGTCCTCATTGGGTTATTTTATTATGTCACCGATGAGATACCCAACCTTTCCTTTTCCTTTGAGGTGTATGAGAACACTTTGAGACCACAACAAGTAGTTTTTTCCATTGAATCTATACCCTGTGATGATAATAGATGGACTTTCGTTTGAGATAGGAGATGGGGCTATAGGGTTTTATGTTTCATTGTTAGGGTTTGAAGTTTCATCATTAACAATGGTTTGAAGAGCTCTCACGAAGCCAAAATACATTGTGGAGATGAGATAGGGATAGTGGTCAGACTCTCAAGAGGAGGGCTCTGATACCATGAAGAACTCTTAGAACAGGAAATTTAGGAAAAAATAGGGAGATAACACACAAAAGGCTGTATTTTTCACTTGTCATATCCAGCTCTACATATGAATATTTATACAAGATGAGTATTTAATACTATAACAACTAACTTGCCGACTAACAACCAATAGAGTTAAAGCTACATAGAAAAAATACAATAATAAATACTAAAAAATACCTCTGATGCAGAGGAGAGGGGAAAGAATAAATACTAATCATTTTAGCTTCGTAGAGAAGTGCATAAGACAATAGAAAAGTAGCACACAACTGGCAAGCATGTCTGAACATCACATGAAATTAATTATGACATTTTAATTTCCTAGAATAGTGCATAGGAAATGGTATACAACTAGGCAGAATATGTTGACTCTAATAGAGCTGAATATCAACATTAATTTTGCATTTTAGATACTTCAATCTTAGATGACTGCCTTTTATTTATAGGGAAACAATGTATCCCTAGGGCCTTTAGTGAATGGGCCTTGTTTTCATAAATCAGTCGCTCGGGTGTGCAATCTATATGCCTAGGCCATCAAATATATGCACCTTTTATGTTTAGGGACTAAGGCATGCAGAATGCATGTATAGGCTCTTATGTGGTCGAAGCTATCTTATTTTGGCTTTGTGGGCACTTAGGCATGCAATCTACACGCGTAATCACCCTCACGATTAGGGGTGGCAATTCGTGTTTATGGGTCGGGTTCTGGTCAACCTGGGTCTGACACGAACACGAATAGGCTCAACCCAGACACGACACGATTAATAACTCGTGTTACAAAACTCAACCCGAACACGACCTGTTGATTAAACGGGTTGACACGAAACAACTCGAATTTGAGCACAACCAGTTTTACACTACACGACCCGACACGAATCGACCCAACACGACACGACCCAACCCAAGTAAACACAAAATGATATTAATTCAAATCATATTTAAGATCCAATTCCAATCAAAATAAGATCTTAATAAAAAGAACTACAGCACATTATCAACTAATAACATATTTTTTTATTTTTATTTTTTATACAAAGAAAATTGATGCAAATTATAATTGGTTCACCTATCATTATCAATCAGAAAAATTGTCTTCTCACTACAAGAAAACCAGTATTCTGGGGCGGTTGTTTTTGCATACCGAGGCGGTTTGAACCGCCTCCAATATCCTGGAGAGGCGGTTATCCAACCGCCTCTGTTAACTCCGCCGCGATACAATGTGAGGCGGTTGACGTCAACCGCTGGAATATCCGACTGAATATGAAATTCAAAGGCGGTTATTGTAACCGCGTGTGACACATAATCAGAGGCGGTTAACATAACCGCGTGAAATAGTTATTCTGAGGCGGTTACGATAACCGCGTGGGATATTCATGCAGAGGCGGTTCTGTTAACCGCATAAAATTCTAATTCTGAGGCGGTTATATCAACCGCGTTTAATATTTATTCTGAGGCGGTTATGATAACCGCGTGGGATATACATGCCGAGGCGGTTCTGTTAACCGCGTCAAATTCTATATCTGAGACGGTTATTGAGGCGGATGCAATAACCGCTCTCTACTGTTATACAAAGGCGGATACTATAACCACCTTTAAACTACATTCTGAGGTGGTTTTTGCAACCGCGTCCTTTTTTATATTAGAGTCGGGTTACTTAACCGCGGACATAATTTATATTGCGGCGGTTTGTGCTAACAGCCTCCAATTGTTATACTGGGGCGGTTTGAATCAAACCGCCCTGAAATTATATCCTGATTCGGTTTCGTGTGTGACCGTACGAAATAATTTTTTTAAAATTTTTTTTCATTTTATTTTCATTAAATTTTGTTATTTTTTTTATTATCCTACATTGTGTGCATTTTTCATTATTTTGTTTCTAATGATATTGTAACATTTAAATTGTTGCATTTATAAGCATCTTTTGTTAATATACATTACAAAAAAAATTATACATTTGAACATTGAAATTATTGCACACACAGACACTTAAATGTTTACGTAAAAAAACATATAATAAATAATTCATGTTATAGTCATACACTATTTAATAATTCATTAAAAGTATCAAACTACCATTACCATGTCTCAAACCTTAAAACAAAACCACAATTGTTTCATCATAAAACAACCTCCTAAGTCTATTACAAAATTCAAAATAGTCTTCAAGGCTGAGGTGGTGGAGGTGGAACCAAAGGTGATGAATCAACATATGGAGTATGGCTAGCATGAGAAGATCTTCTAAGTCCTGGGGAACCCATATCTCCAACCTGATGATAGATTGAGCATACATTGTTATTATAGAGCAATAATGTGAATGCAATCATGTATAGTCTTCTAAAAAAATAATAAGAGTTATGACACCCAGCACTAAGTTGACCATGTAAACAACTTAGATTGATAGAAGAAAAGCTTACCAAATTGGCCTCTGTAAACAAAGAATTGCAAATTATCAACAACATACAAAGTAAGCATATTGCATAGTGGAAAAAAGGGGAACAACATACAAGGGCGAATGCGAGGGAAGGAGTAGGACTGGCGGAGGATTTTCTCTATTCAGACCAACAAATCCACTCACCAACAAATCCATTCAGCCAATAATATTTGGCTGCAAAAGCTCTCAGTTAGACAATTATGTATATCACATCCACAAGTGTAAAATTTGTCATGAATATATGTATGCTTAAAGAAAGATACCCTTTTGCAAACTCTTCAAATGATTTTGATCCCCTTTTTGCTTCTGCAAGTAAGCACTAGCCACTAAGCACTATGAATGCCACTAGTGCCTTTTTGGAAAATTATTCCATCGACAGGCTAATGTTTTAGTATTATTCCTCAGTTGAATTAGCACAAAACTCTTCAAATTCTAGTGGAAGTCTAGCCATATAGCATATGGCATGATTTCATCATAGATATGGTGTTGTCGGCAATGAAAGGAACAGTGTCACAAGTAAATATTTTACACGGACTTGATTAGAAGTACTCTGATTTATCTTCTTTTAATTGTTGTCTATAAATTCAAGAGCAAACCAATGCAATCATATATAAAGAATGACGGGCAGAAATATTACTACTAGTCATACTAGTGTTATCCATTGAGAGCCTAATCATTACAGCATACATTATGGCAGAAATTCTTATTAAAACATGTCCCAACAGTTACCTGATTTGATGTGAAATTAGGGGGTAGCGGAGCACCAATATGCTGCATTATTGTGACCATCTGTGTCTTTAGGGTGTCCAGTTCTTCTTTAAGAGAATTGTACTCAGCTTGTGTAGGACCAGAATTGTTAGTAGATGATCCCGATTCACGAGGTCGCTTACGTATTTGAGATGGTGTCACTCCAAACCCCATTCCTCTTACGCGTCCCGGGTGCTCCTTCCCAAACGCCCATTCATATGCCTCATCTTCATCAGATACGTCCTCCAATTCTTCCAGTAAATCGTCCTACAGTACAAAATAAACATGATGGCAGATAGGGAGTATAGGTTCTTAATTCACAAATAAAATACTTACATTCTTTTTTCTAGCTTCCTCACTAACAAAGTTGCCATCTTTTTTCTTATGCGAAATGGCAAACATCTCCCCCCTACTAATTTTGCATCCATATTTTTTTTCCTAAAGCAATAGGAACATGGTAAACGTTAGTTATGTTCAAAGTGCAGTAGATATAGATAAAGACATGTAATTAACATAAATACCAATTCGTGTTTTGTCTTTGCAATAGCTTTGGAACCAAGTGTATGATATATCTTCTGTTTTGCTCTATTTCTTGTATTAATCTCACTATATTTCTGCATTGAAACACATTTCACAAAGTAATTTAGGTTAAGTAAACCATCGTAAGAAAATTAAAATATGCCCACAGGGAATTACCTTTGCTTTTTCACTGGTCTTATATGCCAGAAAACCAGCCCACTGCTCTCTAGACATGCCATCAGGATAATTTTCTATGTTTTGGTCCAAACTTGCATTTTTATTATAAAAATCAACACACAACCTGTACCTATTGTCCTTCCATTTTTTACCAATATTTCCCATACAATATGCCTCATGTTGATCAGTATTCCATAGCAAAATGGATGAATCTTTTCATCAATAGTGAGTTTGATATTGAGCATGAAGCATTCCTTGCAACTTGGTTGTCCATGTTTGTTTTTCCTGATAATGGATTGGTAAAAATGTCTGTGTTCCTTATTGCTGTTCATCTTGCAAGAGGGAATCCCATTGCTTTGGCACCAGCAGTATTGGCTGGCATATATAAGGATCTGGATTTGTTAAAAAAAACAATGGTTGGTTTGACAAAAAATCCAGGACTTGGTGATAAATTGCATTTGGAGGGTACTCTTGAGTCACCCATGCACTTGGTTCAAGTTTGGGTGTGGGAGAGGTTCAAGAATTTGCAACCAGAGCCCGAGTTTGAGAAATGTATGGACTTTTGGAAAAAATCTAATAAATAAATGTTATATATTTTGCAGATTTGAAGCAACTAGTCTAATTCGGATGATGGAGAGCAAGGCAAATGAGGAGATGAATGGTGAAGGAAATGAAAGGGAAAGTGAGTGGCATGTACCAATATTAGCTATGACAGCTGATGTAATCCATGCCACATATGCTGAGTCTTGAGATGTGGCATGGATGGATATGTTTCCAAGCCATTTGAGGATATAGAATCTCTATCAGGAAGTTGCAAAGTTTTTCAAATCCAAGCCTATCAATTGCATGAGGATATGCAACTAGATTATAAACATTCTAAGTGTTGTTCACTACCAACACTTTCATATGTTGCAGGTAACATTTATTTTCATGTAGAGAGCAACATTTGGTTTCCAACATGTTCGAGGATTCTTAGATACAAACGAGTTCATTGATGAGAGATTGTTTCTAAACAGGGGGCGTGTTTGAGATTATAAAAATTGAGTAAATTTATACCACGCCAAATCCAAAGCTTTTGGGTTGAATGTGTACAGATTTGAGAAAGTATTGAAGAAACAGATTCGGATGATGGAGGCAAGGCAAGGTTGTGTTCACAGGTTCGAAAATGGTGAAGGAAATCACCAAGGGATGATGATGGCCACGGAAGTCACACATCAACTACAGCTGCAGGTTCTGCAGTTGCAAAAGCTAGCCTCTTTGGTTATGCTTCTGGGACAGGAGGCATGGCCACTCAAAGTGGCCACTTAAGAGAATGTTCTTGGTGGAAGTTGCAAAGTTTTTCAAGGCCATCGCAATGGTGTCAACATCCTTTCCAGTCTATTGGGGGATATGCAACTAGATTAAAGACATTGTGTTGTTGCAACATTTGCAGCCAACAAATACTAGTATGTTGCAGGTAAATTATTTTCATAGTGAGCAACATTTGGTTTCCAACATGTTCTGGAGGATTTCCCTGCCTATATCACAAACGAGTTCACAGGTTCGAACAATTTTTATGACTACCCCTTCACCCTATATGGCAATGAAAAGCTGCAATCTCATATGGAAGATGTATGTTCATTATGAGAGAAGTTACCCACTATCCCAGAGAAGTTACCCACTATTCGAAAGGAAAAAAAAAGTGAGAAAGAGGAAAAACAAAAAACAAACATCTGTAGAGCAGAAATTGAACCCAACATTCAAGTATGCAGAAATTGAATAACAAAGTGAGAAAGAGGAAAAACAAACAAACAAAAAACATTTCAAGTATGCAGAAATGCAAGAAGAGGAACAAAGCAATGGACATACCTGACAGCGGATGGCAGCGGATGGCAGCGGATGGCAGCGGTGGCAGCGGATGGCAGCGGATGGCAGCGGATGGCAGCGGTGGCAGCGGCTTGAGGGCGAAGAGGTGGGAGACGAAAATGTAAAATGTTTCTGAGTAGGGTTTACAAAGAGACGAAAATGATGAGTGGGAAAGGCGAAAATTCAGCTAAATTTTGGGAGGGAGATAATTAAAGGTGAAGATAAAATAATAATAATGTGATAACTTGTGTCAATGTTTATGTAGTCAAGTTGGTTTACTTAAAGTGTTCCCACCCTTGTGGGAAGGGTTCAAACGCTGCCTCATGCTTTTTTTTTATTTAGAATTTCATTTTATTAACTTTTTAACCCAATTTATTTATAATATTTATTACCTTACTTTTTTTGTATAAAATATTATTTTTGATTAAAACTTTTCATTTTTTGTAATGCTAATTATCAATTCTTTTTATTATAAATTATATTAATTTTTTTTAATATTATTCATATCTTTTTACATTACTAGTACTAATCATCACTTTAATAAATTTGCATTATTAATTTATTTATTTTACCAAACATTCAATACATTTGTTTCTTTTTACTTTTAATCACCTTCTTATTTCTATTATTAGTTTTAGGGATTTTATTTATGAAACATTCAATACATTTGTTTCTTTTTACTTTTAATCACCTTATTCTTTAGTTCTATTATTAGTTCTAGAGGAAGATTATATTAACAACCTATTTTCATATACAATTTCTTATTTTCGTTTACAACTTCCTATTAATTCACAATAAATGGCAATCGCTGATTGAAAAAAAACAACGGTTAAGATATGGTTTGGGTTATGAATATAACTCCTCCCTTAGTTTTATATTCTCACAGTATGATCGATACCCAACTTGATTGTTCATTCCCCTAACTAATGATATTCAAACATTAAATAATTCAAACTATTGAGATATATAGTCCCACATTTGATGGATGAACAACTAATGTGGCCTTTATAAGGCCTTGGGCACTCCTACCCTTTGAGCTAGCTTTTGAGGTGGTGTATCCCAAGGTTCTTTATACAAACGTTTTTATTGCACCAACCATTATATGGTAGGAGAATAGCATCGCCATATATAAATTACAACACAAGGGGTGACAATTATCTTCATATATAAATTACATATTGACACCAGAGGACTAGACAGCGCAAACTTAATGCTTGCCGTAAGCATTAATTACCCAATATCATTTACCGGACCCTTTGATCCTAACATTGCAACTAGATAGCTTTATGGAGTGCACCCCACCACATAAGTTGTTGTTTGCTACGTAAATGCTAGTTGAAGATGCACTTGAGTGATGGACAAGCACCTCATAGGACTATGAGATGTAGGCCCAGATTATGACCTGATAGTTGATTGAAGAGTTGTTCCTGCGAAGGTATCTACCCTAAGATGATATACAGTGAAAAAAATGGACAGTTTGAGACCCTAGCATGCACCACTATGACTAGAAACCCTTTTATAATGTGCTACGAAATTGAGCACTAACATAAAAGAAACAAGTTAGATAATTAGATCAAATAATCACTTATTTTATATATCAACCAACCATTTGTACATACCAACGCATGTTATAGAGAGTCACTCTACATATAATCATGCAATGCTAGAGTAATTTTGGTCAATGAACTATACAATAAACCGCCTTAGAATAGAACTTGTAGGCGGCTAGAAAACCGCCCCAAAATTATATATAAAGGCGCTTTCAAAATCAACCGCCCAGAAATTACATTTGGAGGCGCTTTAATATCAAACCGCCTTAAATTCCAACCCTATATGAGCTTTGGGGGCGGTTTCACAACCGCGTGAGATGAAAATATTTAGTTGGAAGGTACTTAACCGCCTCAAAATGATTCCAATTTTAGGCGGAACGTAAAACCGCATAATTTTCCGCCTCAGATATGTGAATACGGAGGCGGTTTTTTACTATCCGACTCAAAATCTAATTTACGGTCGGTTACCATAACAGCCTTTAATTTTTATTTGAAGGCGGTTGATGTTGAACCGCCTTTGTTAAATTGAACCGCCTATGGAACCGCCTGTGTATGTCATTTGCACGCGGTTTTTGTTAAACCGCCTCAGTATAACTGTCGTTATTTGCCTGTTTTCTTGTAGTGTCTTTAATTATTTTGCATTTTTTTCATCAAAGCAAAGGAACTCCAGCGCATACAGCATACTTGGGTGTTTGAATATTTTTATCAATTGAGGACAAGTCATCCTTGGTGATAGAAGGGAACTCTGGAAACAAAACACATGTATCCTAATTGGATCTAAGATGGCAGTAGGTAGTCAAAAGGAGTTGGAAGTGGAAAAAGGTTTGCAGACAGAGATGGGTAGTAGAGAGAGATCAGTAGAGAGAAAGAGAGTTTGATATAAGTTGAACTTTATTCGTACCAGTTTGGATGAGATGGAAGAAGATTTGCAGATAGAGATGGGCAGCAGAGAAAGAGATCAGTAGCCGAAAGTGTTGGTAGGGCGAACTGAGAGAGAAAACGAGCTATGCGTTGCGCCGCAGAGAGTGAAAAAATGAGAAGAGTTCAAACCCTAACATTTCTTTTTTATACCATGAGATAAAATGACCACAATAACCTTATAACTTTGCGGGTCAGAGGGTTCACGGGTTGACCTGTAAGCCGATACGAATTTTTTCGTGTTATTTTTCTTCAACCCGAACACGACCCATTTATTAAACGGGTTAACCCGAACACGAAAATTTCGTGTCGGGTTGATGGGTCGTGTCATAAATTGCCACCCCTACTCACGATGGGTTGTACACTACTTTGGTGTTTCAGCCATATCTTGAGTTGTACTTATACGATTTATGCAATCTATATCTCGTTGGAAAAATAAAAGAAATATCTACAACTTCTACGAAGATAATGAGTTTTTAAGTTAATTAGCATATTTTAGTCCCTTAAAACATGATAAACTTTGAGTTTATCAAACTTGGGTTTAAAAGTAACAGTTAGACTTTATTTATGTGTCAACATTTTTGTAGGACATACAAGACACAATAAAACCAAGTTGTAGAGAAGTTGCCAAACAAAGAACTTTGAAAGGCTTGATAATTAGAGATTATAAGATGTACCCCACGAGTTTCACAAAACCTCATTTAGAAACTAACTTCTTGCCTAGTGGATATTTGGTGAAGAAAAAAAAAACTTTGGCCAGTTTGAAATCTGTTTTGAAAACAATTTTTTGATTTTAAGAACAAAAAAACCTATTTGATAAGGCTTATTTTGTAAAAAAAGTTATAAAAATTGTAACTTTTTTAAATGAAATTCAGAGAGCATATATCAATTATTTTTGTTTTGTGTTTGACTTATAACTTAAAAAAAAAAATAGAAAACATCTATTTCATTAACCATTCTACAAATCAGTTTTAAGAATTAAAAAGCAAGAATTAGTTTCCAATACATTTAACCATCACATGTTAATAATTATGTTACCAAAATAAATTTTTAATTGCTTGGTGCTTATCTTTTCATTCTTGATACCCCTAATTTTGGTGGAGGTTTGCTCTTCAGCACAAAGATTAATAAAGTTGCTCCTTACGTTAGTGATGTAGTCTTATCTAATGGAAATAAAAAATGGGCAACTAACTGACACCAATACAAATATTAATTATTCGTTTTCATAGTATGTGAATCCTCAAAGTGTCCAAAATAAATTACCACAATTGTAGTATCCCTTAGGCCTTCATTGAATGTGGTTTGTTTTCATGAACCGGGCACTAGGACGTGCATTTCCCATGCCTACGCGTGTAAGTATACGCACCTTTAACATTCTGGGTGCTTAGGCGTGCATGTTGCATGCCTAGGTCTTATGTTGCCGAAGCTACCATGCATATATTAGCGCCAGAGGTAGTTCTGCACCATTTTGTCCATTATTTTTGTGTTTCGGGCACAATTTAAGTTTGAAGAAAGATATTCTAACTACCAAAATTTTTTACTACTAACTTACTATCTATTTAATCACAATTGAATCAAAGAGAGAATGTTAAAAAGTTTTTGAAAAAAGTGAAAAAGTTGATCCAATGGTGATTAGATAGGTAGTGAGATGGTAGTAGAAGATTTTGGTAATAAGAATATCCCTCCTCTTTAAGTTTTACTTTCCAATTTATTTGGAAACATAAATGAAAAAAAGGGAAAAACTATTCTCATTTTACATGAGATAAGTTTTATCTCCTACACATCCTTCGATAACTGTGCCACCTTTTTTTTTCAGGTGGTGGAGCCCACAAATTTATCTCTATGATATGAGATAACTATCTCCTTTAACATGAGGTTAATAAAACCCATGAAAAAATTAGACTTATATGAAGATGATTGATTTAGAAGTTAATTAGCATATTGTTATCACTTAAAACATGATAAAATATGAGTTCATCAAGTTTGAAAGCAACAATTTGGGTTTATTTTTTGTTAATATTTTTCGTAAAAATTAATTTGTTGATAAATTTCCAAACAATTAACTCTTGAAGGGCCTTATAATTAGAGAGTATAAGACGACTCTCAGGAATTTCGCATTACCTTTTTTAGAAACAAACTTCTTGCCTAGTGGATATTTGATAAAGAAAAGAAAAATTCATTTTCCAATCCCTTTTACCATCACATGTAAATACCAAAATAATTTTTCAGTAGCTTGGTTCTTATCTAGGTTAAAATCTTCGTATCTTTTCCTCCTTGATATCCCTATTTTCGGTGGAGGTTTGTTCCTCGTCACAAAAATTAATAGTATTTCCGCCTGCCCCTTTCAGTAATTTTATTTTCAATCTGTATAATAACAAAAGTTCTGATTTGTTTTGGTAGAATATGGATAAGTTGAAATCTTAATTTTTGGTTTTCACAAAAAATAATAATAATTTTATCTATCTATCAAGTTCTAAAATTGGCACAAAAACTATCCTGGCAGGTCACGAGAATCATTAATTAAATAGCAGTTCTCATTTGAACATGCCTTAATTTTAGCATGGCTAAAAAGTCTAGAAGTAATTTCTACAACTCAATATTATAAACGTTACAAAATACTAGGATATTTTTAAGATTTCACGTTCATTTGTTATAACAAGTAATTAGAAGGAAAAAAAAAGTAACGTGCACGTTACATCCCTTTATAAACAACTCGCAACCTTCAAGTGTGAAAATAAATTTGACGAAAAAAATATTACTTATTTTTTTAATATTTTTTAGTCTGTTGGAAATAATAATAGTTGATACATATATAATAAATAAATTTAATATTTTTGCCTTTGCTGTGGAAAATATTTCTTTGCTACACTTACATAAAAATAAATGTGTCTCCTTATGAATAAAAAGGAGAGAAAAGTTAATCAGACCCATTTACTTTCAAGGTAACATGAGAATTATAATTTTCCTACACACCGTTCGATTTCCGTGCTGATATGGATCCCACACAAGATTTTTTCTAATATATGGGTCTCACCTACTTTTTATCTCTATGACATAAGAATTCTCTTCTCATGTAACATGAGAATTATAAAGCCCTTACTTTTATACTAGTATGGTAGAGAAATATTTTTTGCAACAAATACAAAAATATTTTTTCTATAATAAATTTAGAACTTCTTGCTTGGATGGTAATATACAACTAGGCGTTAAAAGAAGAACAAATATACAACTATGCATCAATCTACACAAATAGGTAATCGTTCAGCAACAGCTCTTTTGATTGGTTCAACTCAACTTATTGACCATATCATATAACATATATCAATATCAAATTTGGCAACCCGAAGAGGAGATATAGTATAATTTTGAAATGGAACCATAGACCATTGGTAAATAATTGTTTTCATGTGAGATAATGGGTGCGACTCGTGAGAGTGTATGTGAAAACTTAAATTTCTAAGCAATACTAATAACTAATCCACCCATGTTCAACTGTCTCATACTATTTCAATTGAACCTTGGAATAAAAAACTATTACAACTTAAAATTGCAAATTTATTCAGTTTTACTTCTTCAGACATGTAGGTATTTTTTAAAGTATACAAATAATCCAAAATTAACATTTGTTATTCATGGGATGGGAATTTGATGGAAGCTTTCAATGCTAGCACATGCAATATTATGGCCCAGCCTCCCTATATATACATTTGTCATAAATGTGCGTACGTAGATATACTTGTAGGCCAAGTTGCAATGATACGCTGAAAATATATAGAGAATTTCTTATATGTGGATTTTTTGATTTTTTTTTCATATATATGTTGTTAGAGTCTTAATCTACTGTAATAATTTTCCAGTTGCCCAACAGGAAGACTAGCCACGTCATCGGAACTCATCCCGGACGTAGTGTTTAACACCTCATATGTCATCCAAGGGAATTGAGAAACTAGGGAAGATTGGGGAGACTCGAAACATGACTCGGTTGAACCCGACTCATCTACATCTTCCTCAGGGAAACATGCCATTAATATTATTGATGGTGTATCACTTTTTTTATATGTGCTATTACTATTTTTAATTTTTATTGTAATTTTAAAGTTATAATCTAACAAGCATGGACACGCGATGAAAAATTTGCGTGTCGGACACTGTCCGACACGGACACGCTCGGACACACGTCTGATACACGATCAATATTTGGGGACAAACAGTCAACTCTCCGATATGTTCCGACACGTTTTTCGACACACAATCAACTTTTCGGACACGCTCGGACACATTTTTTTTAAATCTTAATTTTATTTTTTTAACTAAATATAAAAGAAATAATTTATAAATTAATTTTTTTCTGTTATGAAATTTGATATGACAAATTAACAAAGTACGAAAAATTATTCATATTTATATTTATGTTATGAAATTTAAATATTTGATTGGTTATAGGACTTATTATAGACTCTTATATATATTAAATTTTTTATTTAACATTAAAATATGTCCCAACGTGTCGAAATATGATATTTTCTAGAATTAACGTGTCGGCGTGTCGTGTCGTGTCCATGTCCGTGCATCATATGTTATAATTGAAATAATATACATTTAATGATACATAATAGAGTTTATCATCTATCATGTAACATGACCACAAAAAATTTCCTACACACACAATATTTTATGGGGCCCGCAGCAAAAAAAAAACTGGCACGCAAAACGAATCTTTATAACATAATACAATCATTTTTCCTACAACATAACTCTTATAAAACCTTACATAATATGCTATTAATATTTGAGAATTTCGCTTACCAAAAAAAATATTTGAGAATTTCGCTTACCAAAAAAAAATATTTGAGAATTTCTCCCAAAGATTAGTCTGTGCATGTATGATGTAGCAAACGTGACAACAAGGGTTTTTTATTTTTACAAGGAGGCAACGCATGACATTGTATCGCAACATTCAGCACAACAAATGTAATGAAACTCGTGTCCTTTTGTAGTCCAAGGATCCAATTGTCGTGCAGGATGTACTCTGCTAATTGAATATCAAAGAACAAATTAATTATTTTTTCATTTTCAAATTTTGTCCTTTATTTTTGATACATTTTTCTTTATTTTAAACTTAGTCAGTTTATTAATAAAATCCTCTATTACTGTTTAATTACAATCATCAATTTATTTATACTTTTTTTTTTTTTTACATATCAAACAGTATATATTTGCATCCTACCCAATGTATAATTTCTATATAATAACTAAAAAACGATTAAATATTATAATCTCATTACATCATTTTTTATTTTTAAGCCATTTTTTAATTTTAATGGCTTTTTCATAATTTTATGTTTTTATTTTTAATTTTATTGCATTTCAAGATTAATAACATTATATAAAAAGCATATTGAAGACTATTACTGTATTACTCAAGGTTGTTGAATATCCTATTATCTCAATAATCAAAATTAAGAAATAAAATTTATCATACGAATCTTAATTTTCTGTTTAATCTACTTTCCATATATTCGGCGTCAAGATGACACTTTTTTACAAGGTAAAGCTACTCTATAATAAATTTATTATAAGTCAAATAATAATTTAATTATACTCGATTTAATTTAAAGTATATAATAGTTTTAGTTCATTAAAATTTCGAAAACAAATTTATTTTTGTTTGTAAATTATAAAAAATTAGAAGAGATTTTTCCTTATTATTTTGTTTTTAAAAAATGATAGTTTGGTTTTAGAGTTTGGATGAATATATTCAACATTGGTGGCTCTTTCATTAATAGAAAAAAAAAAAAAACACTTTTAGTATATAAAAGGAAAATTGTAGTTCAACTCTTTGCTGACGTGTATATGCAATTATGCATGCATCCTTCCTAAAAAAAGGTTCATTGAGCATCAGAGCTTGACCAAGCAAGGAAGAATCCGAAGTTCATTTATTGGTTTTAAATAAGGTTACAAATTTATGGGTTCCATACTTATGTTTCCCTGCACCTGCCAGCACCAAGAAGTTTTTCCGATATATTCATATCTCACGTGATGATAACATGCATTCTCTTATATATATAAAGGCAGGAACAATATTTCACGAGATGAGATAAAGGAGAGAGATATATTGCAAATGGGACGACAAATGCAGGTTGCGTATTAATTTTAAATGAATTAATCAGGGTTATAGTTACAATTTTTTTTTACAATCTTTTACAACTATATTTTATCACCGTTGATTTCCGTGAATCAATAGTTATCATTTTCTGAAATTAAATTAATTAATTAATAATTTATAATAAATGATAATCGATTGACGGAAATCAACGGTGTTAAGACATGGTTGTAAAAGATTGTAAAAAAATTGTAATTATAACTTTTCTCATTAATTATATTAATTTTAAGAGGTAGGATATACTTACAACTTTAATTTTTTATAATCTTTTACAACCATATCTTATCATCATTAATTTCTGTCAATTAATGGTTACGATTTTTTCAAATTAAACTTATTAATTCATAATAAATGATAATTGTTAATTTGGCGGAAATCAACGATGTTAAGATATAGATATAAGAGATTGTAAAAAAAAATTATAAATATAACATTGATCTAATTTTAATTTTAATGCATACAAAAAAAAATAAGAAAGAAAAGGAAGTGGAGAAAGCAAAGTAAGGTTAAGATGCGCCGGGGTGTGTTAAATGCGCACCCTCTCCGTAGAGCCAATTGCATCCAATCCAATCTAATCTAATCCCATCCATGAAGCGCTGCCTGTTAATAGCACGACAATGCCATTTCCCAATAAAAACAGAACAACTTTCGTGCGACCGTCACGACACACGCCGTTACATGCCAATCCAATCCCTCTTCGACACAGCGTTAACGCCGTCTGTCCCCAGCCGCCTTTATTTATGAAAAAAACATTGATCGCCCTTACCCCTTTTCTCGTGGGTCGTTATAACTGGCTATACCCGGTCGGAAAGGTCACTGCAACCGGCAAATGTCCGTGCCTTCCAAC